>JASDQU010108494.1:43370-59996 GCA_032191745.1 Picea mariana | reverse complement strand
AATAATAAATTAATTTATTATTACCATGTCTTTAATAATTGTGAATATTTTAATTATATATATATATATATATATATATATCATCTAATTTAAATCTTTTGAATCTTTAGGTATTTAGGTATCTTTTAATTATATGGTTTAATTTTAATAATAATTTAAAAGATATATTTTAAAAATTAAAGGTTTAAGTTATTAAATATGTTTAAATTAAAGATTTAAATTAGGGTTTTAAAGATTTAAAAACTAAGGTGATTAAGGTTTAAAACTATGTTTAAGGTTTAAAACTAAGGTGATTAACTTAATAAGAAAAATTAAAAGTATTGCGCTCGAGGCCCAATCTCCAAGTCCACGAGCTAAGAACCAAATCCCAGCACACAAGCACCAAGCTTCGATGCATAGCCTCAGGCTCAATACTTCATATGACCACAAGTCTAGAAACAATACATAACCACAATGCAAAAGCGCTAAGATCCAATGCCCAAAAGCCACTCTACAATCCTTAAGACTCGCACCTACAACCACAGAGTCACACAATTCAATGCATATGTACAAGGCGCCAATGAAATCCCATGAGTCAATCATCAAAGGATATCCTTAGACTCATTTCATCAACATTAGGTTGGAAGTCACCTTAATTAGTTGTAAATGAAAAGTATAAGGACTTAGAACAAGATAAGCGGGAGGGGGCTTCATGCACACTAGGCAGGTAAGTTAGAGAAATTGGCGAGTATGGTGCAAAGCTAGCATATCTATCAGGCAAGGAAGTCAGTATTTTTCTTAGGCAGTGACACCAAGCTTATATGCTTAACCCTAACCTAGCCACTTCCCCTAAAGAGAGTAACGTTTGTTTACAGACAAGTAAAAAATAAACTTACGGCTAACCCTGTTTTCTAGTTTAAGTTGCGCAAATGTGAAATGTCCTTGAACTCACCCTAACAACTTTGGTTGATGCAGGTTAAATCATACAAGATGGTTAGTACTCGAGGAAATCAAGGAAGAGGGGCATCGTTGCAGGGACCGCCAGTTCCACCACCACCATCGCCTGAACTAGCTCTCATACTGCGCTCTTTGGAGGCCATAAATGAGACTTTAAAAGGGCTTCAACCAACAGGGACCAAAGGGGAGCTCCCACCATCTGGAACGAGTAATCTAGAAGTGTCGAGGGATTTAGGGGGAGGAAATCCACTCAAAGACATCACTAGAGAACTTTAGAAGATCAAACTTCCAGATTTTGTCGGGGGTCGTGCCAGTGAACGTGCCGAGGCATGGTTGGAAGGCATGACAAGGTGTTTTTCCTTAAGATACTATGCGTCCACTTCAAAGGCGAAGATAGTAATCTTTTAGTTAAGAGACAGTGCCTTGAATTGGTGGGGCAACCTGGAAAGAAAACTACATCTTACCCCGGACATTGTATCTTGGGAACTTTTCGAGGAGAGGTTCAAAAGGAAATATCTGCCAGCTTACTATGAGGAACAATAGGTAGGAGCATTTCATGCTCTAGTACAGGGAAACATAATCGTAGAAGAATATGAGATTAGGTTTATGGAATTGGTCAAATATGTTTCATATATGGATAATGACCAACTTCAGGAAGAACGCTTTGTCTATGGGTTGAACCCTAAGATAAGGTCTATGGTGTGGATGTGGAAACTGTCTTCAGTAGCGGAAGCTGTGGAAAATGTGCATTATGCAGAGGAACACATGAACTTAACCATAGGTACGAGACCGACCTTTTCGCATTGTCTAGTATTCATGGGGAAGGCCCCTAGGAAATTTCCTAGGGGAGGGGGCTCAAGGCCACCTCCATATGGTAACAGAGTCACACCAAGGACAATAGCCGCAGGGATTTCAATGGAAATGAGTGCAACATCTCATTCACCACCAACGACACAGACAGGTCTATGACCATAATAGGGAGCAGCTAGTAGGGGCAGGGGTTCCAGGGGAAGGAATTCATATCAGAGACAGTCACAGAACAGTTCACAGGTTCAATCCTGTGTTACCTATTGGGGATGTGGAGGACCCCATTACCAGCGTGACTGCCCAGAGTTACAATCAGGATTTGTTCATAGAGAAGGAAAGGCCCCGATGGGAAGAGCAAGTAGCAGCCACCAGATTTACGCAGCGGTTAATAATCGCCAGGCCAACATCAATCCATGGTGGTGGAGTCATCAAGTACACTAAATCATATCAATGTTAAGATTTTATTTGATTCTAGTGTGACAAATAGTTTCATTTCACCATCTGCATTAGAAAGGAGTGGGTTGGCATTCTACGAGCACGATGACTTTAAGCAAGTCGAGATGGATTTGGGGGAAAAACAAGTGGTAGGACCTAGTGTTGATAATTGTATAGTATACCTAGGAGTGTGTACTACCAGGTTGAAGGTTTACGTCACTTCTCTCATGGCGTACGACCTAATCATTGGAATGTATTTGTTAGAAGCTCATTGAGCTTTGGTAGATTGTTTTGCAAAAAGGGTGCTCTGTGTAGATGACGAAGGAAGGCCAGTGGAGATCCAGGGCGTATGGAGAAGGGTGTCATTACGCTTTATCTCAACTATGAAGGTTAATCGATTCTTGAGGCAAGGGTGTCGACTATACGTAGAGAAAGTAGTGAATGAAAGGAAGGGACCCTCCTTGGATTAGTACCCGGTACTGTCAGAATTCAAGGATGCTTTTCCAAACGAGTTACCAGGGTTACCTCCTAAGAGGGAGCTTGATTTTACTATTGATTTAAAACCTGATGTAGAACCAATTTCCAAGACTCTGTATCGGATGACGGCGGTGAAACTTTGTGAGTTGCAAATGTAGTTGAAAGAGTTACTGGACTTAGGGCTAATAAGGCCCAGTGTCTCACCTTGGGGCGCACCAGTAATTTTTGTGAAGAAGAAGGATGGTTCCTTATGACTGTGTATAGATTATAGGAATTGAACCATGCTACAGTGAAAAATAGGTACCCAATGCTGCGAACAGATGACCTCTTTCACCAGATGAAAGGAGCAACAATATTCTCAAAGATTGATTTGTGATCAGGGTATTACCAGTTAAGGATTAAGGGAAGTGATATTCCTAAAACTACCTTTCAAACTCAGTTTGGGAATTATGAGTTTGTCATGGTACCTTTCAAGTTGACCAATGCACCAACAATATTCATAAGCCTCATGAACGAAGTATTCTGGAAGTACTTAGACCATTTTCTACAAGTCTTTCTAGATGACATCCTCATCTATTCCAAAAATGAAAGAGAACATGAGGAGCACTTGTGAGTGGTGTTGTCCTACCTTAGAGAGAACACATTGTATGGGAAGTTATCGAAGTGTTCCTTCTTTTAGAAAGAGATCCACTATTTAGGTCATATCATTTCTAGTGAAGGAATCTCTGTGGACCCAGAAAAGGTAAAGGCCATTATGGAGTGGCCAGTGCCGAAAAATGCCCATGAGGTGAGAAGCTTCATGGGGCTAGCAGGTTATTATCGGATATTTATGGAAGGATTCTCTAAAATAGCGAAACCCATCACCACCTTGCAGTGCAAGGGGGTCAGGTATGAATGGACAGAAGAATGTGATAGTGCATTCATTGAGCTTAAGAGGTTACTAACTAGTGCGCCAATTCTACGAGTGCCAGATATGGAAAAGGACTTCACAGTCTGTACGGATGCCTCGAAGCAAGGGTTGGGGACCATGCTAATGCAGGATGGAGGAGTGATAGCTTATGCATCAAGGAAGTTGAAGAAACATGAAGAGCTATATGTGACTCATGATTTAGAGTTGGCAGTTGTAATGCTAGCTCTGAAACTTTGGAGGCACTATCTTTTGGGGTGAAACTTTGAGCTCAAAACAGACCATCAACGTTTAAAACATTTCTTCACTCAAAGGGATCTAAATGCCAGGAAAAGGTGATGGAGTGAGTTTATGAGTGAGTACAATTTTGGTATTTCATACATCAAAGGAAAGGAAAATGTGGTCGCAAATGCCTTGAGTAGGAGACCACGCGTATTCTCCTTGGCATCCTTAAAGGTCAATCTGAGGGAACATGTGTTGACACAACTGCAAGGAGACCGTTGGTATTTAGAGGTTACTTCGAACCTCCAGAGTGGGAGCCAATTAGATCCAAAGTATGAAGGATATAGTCTGGAAGAAAAGTTACTATTGAGATATCAGGGAACGATGTACATTCTTGAAGATGGGGATATTCAAAGAATCATATTGAAGGAATCCCATAGAGCACTTTATTGTGCACATTCGGGTGTGAAGAAGATGTATGCAGACATGAGGAAGCTCTTCTTCTGGGTAGGAATGAAGAGCGATGTAGTCCATTTAGTTGCCAAATGCCTAGAGTGTCAACAAGTGAAAGCCGGCCACCATCACTCGGCAGGCCTCCTACAACCACATGATGTTCCTATGTCCAAATGGGAAGTCAGCTCTATGGATTTTGTGGTGGGGTTGTCGCTCACATCTCATAGGCACAATTGCATTCTTGTGATAGTTGATAAGTTAACCAAGAGTGCTCATTTTATTCTGGTTAGAGACACATACGATGTCACTGATGTGGCACGCGTGTTTGTAAGTGAGGTCATCCATTTGCACGGGATACCTAAGAAGATCATTTCAGATAGGGACTCCAGATTCACTTCTAGGTTTTGGACAAGTTTGCAGTTAGCGTTGGGGACTCAGTTGAACTTAAGCACAACTTATCACCCTGAAACAGATGGGAAAATCGAGAGAGTAAATAAAGTCATGGAAGATATGCTTAGGATTTATTTCATGGATAATCAAACCCATTGGGAGAAGTACCTACCTTTGGTAGAGTTTTCCTACAATAACAATTTTCATAGCTCCATCGGAATGCCACCCCACGAAGCTATGTATGGAAGGCCATGCAAAAAACTGTTTATTTGGGATAGATTAGAGGACCGAGTAACAGCTAGGTCGGAATTGATTCAAGAGATGGAGGAACAGGTGATTCATATTAGGTAGAGACTAAAGGAAGCACAGGATAGGCAGGACAGTTATGCGGATGCACACAGGACCGACCTAAGTTATGAAGTGGGAGACCAAGTTTTTATTCATATCAGGCCTAATAAGAGTACCATATGGTTCGGGAAGGGGAAAACATTGTCACCTTGATTTATAGGATCGTTCATAATCCAATAGAAAATTGGACCCGTTGCCTATCGTCTCGTACTGCCACCCCACCTGCATAAAACTCATAATGTTTTTCATGTATCTGTTTTACGTCATTATGTTGTTGATGAATCAAATAAACTAAATTGTAAGGAATTGTAGGTATTGGACGCGGGAACTTTCATGGTAGAACCGTTACGCATATTGGACCATAGAGTTCAATAGCTCGGGAACCGTCTAGTATACCAAGTTAAGGTCCAGTGGGACAAGTATAGTCTAGAATCTGCTACTTGGGAAGACACCGAGACACTACAACGAGACTATCCCTCACTTTTTTGACCACCTCGAGAATATGTTTCTCGAAGGTTGGGTGTATGTGACACCACCTTTCGACTTAGATATCCAATATTACCTGAGACCTAACACCTTTATTTTCTATTCACAGTGAAACTATTAAATGATACACTTGAACTTTTAAGACATAAATTTTGTGAATTTTTAAATGTATTTGGATAATGATGGATATGATGCGATATATTGTGAGAATGTAAATTTTATGAATGTTTAAATGTTATTGATGATGATGGATATGATGTGATATATTGAGAGAATGTAAATTTTATGAATGTTTAAATATTATTGATGATGATGGATATGATGCGATCTACCATGTGAATGTAAATTCTATGAATATCTAATTGTTATTGATGATGATGTATATGATGCGACATATTGTGTGAATGATAATCCTATGAAGCTTTAAATGCTATTAGAGTGATGTTGGATATGATGCAATCTATTTTGTAAATGATAATTTTATGAATTGGTGTTGTCAATTGGATTAGGGGATATTATGAGATCTATTTCTAACTTGAAAACTTTGATGTTAAAATTGTTGGTACATGGATACCGAATTGAAATTATGGTTGTATGCAATTACATGATGATAATGCCTAGAAATGTATGAGTTGTGTTACAGACTAAACTACAGGTTATGGGCTATGAAATAGCCAAGGGATAATGATGATGAAGTGGATGTCATGACCACTGGCCGAGAAACAATATGGTGTGAATCTTAGTATGTGAAATTATATTGGTTTGGATGCATTGCTTTGATATGTGGACCAGTGTAATATTTCAGGTGGTGAGACTGCCCAAAACTGAATAGATGATGACAAAACTCCCAGCAACATGGTGACACTGTATATTCCATTGTAGGGTGTGGACCCTAGTTATGATTAGAAGGGGTGGAGGCATTTCCCACCATGTATCCTCTGAAACCTGAAGTCATGGGAGGACGATGTTATCTCATGCTCCCCTAGACGTGTGATGATGACTGTCAGTTGCCTGCTGGGGAAGCTTGGTCAAGATAGTGACACTTCTTCTTACGAGTCCTATTTGGAGTTAGGTCAATATAGTTGATGCTCCAAGATAGTCTAGTAGAGGAAGGATAGAAATGGAAGATGGAAGTAAGTTAGGGAGGAAGGATGAGTAGAAATAGTTGAGAGTGTATGGAGATTTTTCCTATGTTGGAACTTATTGTTTTCCTTCTGAAAAGAAAATGCATATATATATGCATATTCATAATTATGTAATTAAACTACAATTGTCTAAATAACATTGTTGAGCTAGCTAATTAAAATTAAAGGATTTCACAAACATTTGATTGGTTTATTTTCTTTTATAAAATGAATAATATTGTTGAATGGATTGGATGAATATGGAAACTACTATAGAGATGATAGTTAATGATATTAGTACAGAAACAAGACTTGTATGTACTAGCTACACATGCATTTCTTGCACATGTACACTAGTATGTATGAGTTTCTTGGCTTACTTACTAATAATGACAGTTATTTGTTATGAATGTGTGAACCATGTTTCTTTTCCCTTGTATCATAAAATACTTTAACATTGGGATGAAGTTTCCTGAAGGGTGGGTGTATGTAACAACCCTAGTTAAATAGTTGCATAAGGTTTATCAAGTATAGTTAATTAAATAATTAATTGTCCTAGTGTGTATTATTTAAATAACTATTATTTATTAATAATATTAATTAGTTAATTATTTATTTATTAATTGTTTAATATATGTTGATTAATTAACACATTTAAGGTTTGGGTAAAGAATTAAAGGCTTAATAATTTTAATTTATTTATTAGAAAACTTAAACGTGTGAAGGATAAGGCATTAAATGGATGGATAGGGTATTGAATGGAGGGATAAGGTGGGTGGCATTAAAGGAAGAATGAGGTGGTGAATGGTGGAGGATATGAGTGGGCAGAGGCATTCGAGAGAAGGACCTTTGGAAATTTGGGGGAAGAATGCAACATTTGGGGATTAGGGACTGTATGTGTTTGTTGGTTGGATATTTTCTAGTTTGGAAGTTTGGGTGGACTATTACAGGGGTGCACCAGGTTGCTRGGAGTTTTGGGCTTGGGGGCCAGGAATCCTCACGGAATCCTGGAGCTAGGGAGCCAGACAGGCTCTGTTCCTAGCTGGAAGGGAGGAAAGATTTAGTTTTGGGCAAAGTTTAGGTAGAACAACAAAGAGGACAACCGGAGAATTGGAGAATTAKCATTAGACAAAGGTATGCATTTTAGTGATTATGCTGTGTTATGTGATGGATACGTAAGTTTATTTTCATGTTTTTCATAAACAAAATTTATGTTGAATAAATTATGATTATAAGTTGATGATTAACTTTTATATGATATAATTTATTTATTCTTTATTTAGMTTGTGTTTTATAAGGCTTTGTGGGGAYASAGACCTTACATTTTCCTTTTATTTTCAATAATCTTTATCCTTTTCTTTATTGAATTGGTCCTTTTGTTTTCGTTTTATTCCATT
Organism: Picea mariana; assembly: GCA_032191745.1. NCBI lineage: Eukaryota > Viridiplantae > Streptophyta > Pinopsida > Pinales > Pinaceae > Picea > Picea mariana. The sequence goes on along the minus strand of JASDQU010108494.1, from coordinate 52,014 downwards.
ATATATATTTTTATTATTTTAATTTTCATTGGAGACATGGAAAATTCTAATTGGGCATTACGTGGTAGGTGACTCGACAATATGTGGGAGGTGACTCGAATCTTATTAAAATATATATGAAATAAAATTATTTTATAAAAAACACATATATTGCACCTTTTATACCTTTACCATCATGTCACATGTCTTATCCTTAATAATAGAAAGTGGTTTCCGTGGGGGGCCATTCGTGGTATTAGAATCCACCAAGGGAAGAGTCACGATCGTTCCTATGAATGCCACGTCACATTTGTGAAAACTGATTTATATCATTGTGGGGGTCGCCTTTGTGTTAAACATTGTGAAGTCGGGAGGGGCTGCAGTTCATTATAAGTTCTTGATTTATCCATTGGACTGTGTGATTCCCTACAAACAACACAAAATTTATTTAATAAAGTTGTTCAATGTTTTATAAACATAAAGCACAAAATTAAAACCAAAACCATATAAAAACTAAATTATATTAAAACAAATACAATTTTTTAAATAAAATTAAATGAAAGTTTAATTTTATATCACTAATTATTTACAAAATATTATAATCGAAAAAAAAAAAACCTAAGATTAAATAAAATGTAATAATTTAAAACAATATAACTAATTAACATTTACTTAGAAAAATTCTAAATTTTATTAAAAATTTAGACAATGTTGATGTTGTCTCCCTACGAGGCACTAAAGAACCGTAGATCACGGGGCTTCATTATTGGGTATGGGGCCATTATTATGAAAAGAAAACTAATTCTAAATATCAATTTCTCTTTTAAACAAATCAATAAACCTTTTCTTCTCAATTATGTTTATTAATCTATAATTGAAGAGACTGAACCACTAATAGTTTCATAATTTAACATCTTTTTAGAGAGTAAGACTAGAAAAGGATAAAATATTTTCACCCATTCAAGTTTACTCAGGAACTATCTAGGGTAATGTAGTGAAAAAGTTTTGGCACAAGAGTCAAAATTTTAACTAATTTTTAACAACTCAAGGCATTTTAGTGTGTTAAATATAGAAATTTTATATTATGGTTTTAATTAAGGTCATAACCGATTAATTTCCAAGGAAAATTTTTTGATTGAGTAAAAATATAAATATACTCATTGGAAATATTCCTCATCCTCATGGTCTTGTTACACTGCCAAAATGTGTCCATAGCCTATGGTGTAGTCACCCCAACATCATAGGCCTTGCTTCACTGCTAGATAGCGTCCATAGCCCCAGTGAAGATACCTACATTTCCCAATTGAATTTCCTTTCACCATATCTTTCAATTTGTTTGACACTTTACAATAGATGGGAGCAATCAATATGTTTTACACACCAAGGGATGATGTATGTTTATCAAAGATGAGTTGGAAATACTTGAATGATAAAGTATACTCATAAATATTTTGTGTTTCCTTGGTCCTAGATCTATCCTTCCAAAATATACCAATTTAGTAGCATTCCTTGAGTAAAATTATTAGTTATAAGTTTGACATCAGATCCTTTACTTAGAAAATAATTACCCAAGGCATGCCTTTTCAACTTTCATGAGGAAATAAGTAAGATGTTCCCTTTTCTGGTTTAAAACTAACATGTCAAAATCCTCGTTAGTAATTAGAACATTCTTTTCACTTAATATTTATAAAGTTTGACCCCGGATGGGGTGATAGGGAGGGAGATGCGGCCACGTGGAGATGAGTCGGGATGCAGTGGCAGGCGGCAGGCTACCTCGCATCACTCGGTCATTAACTCAGTTTAATTATGCACAGGTGCATTCATCGATCGGGTCCTCTCGCATAAGGGACGGGTACCCGCATTATCTCGCAGAGTTTAATGGAAGATTTGATAGCAGGTGTTTCGATAATCGATATGTTACAGGGGCTCACGCTGCGAAATTCACTTCCGGATTGCAGAGAGCTCCCGAGAGCCCTCGTCTTGCAGAGGCACCGGCATAGCAGCACTGGGGCTCTCGTCGTGCTGAAGCGGTTGACTCTTTCAACCTCACAGCCCATTGCAATTGCTTGCTCCTGGCTCAGTTCTTGCAGTCTCACCATGCCCAGAATCAGAGGGACGTCGCGACGAGGGGTGGCTTGGTACACAATAGAGTCGAGACGAAAGCGAAAGGCAAACTTCGAAAAGGCTATGGCAGTGGCCGCCAGGCGACGACGGGAGCGACCACGCACGCCTCCAATGGCGGTCATCGAGGAGGAGATCCCGGAAGGCGGCCTGGAGAGCCCTCTTGAACATAACTTGTTTATCATTCCGGATAACTGGAACCCACGCTCAGATTTTGGCTCGGTCAGATCTCAGAAGATGGCAAGCAGCGTGCGCAACCAGGATGACAGTGGACCACAAAGACCCTACTCTCCCTGCTACGTAGAGGAAGAGGCTCCTCCCCAGGCCACCAGAGGAGCAGCGGGACACCAACAGCAAGAAAAGACACCAGAAGCCAGCCCGGAACCGACGGCCTCAGCTGACGAGGGATACATCAGTCTAATCTTTTAGGTGCGGCATCTGTTAGAGGACCAAGTCTTTCGTATTGCAAGGCTAGAGCAGAGGCTTGACATGTTCTTCGCTGCGCACTCTCGCGCCACGCCAAAGAAGCAATTCCCAACATGCGGCCGAGCATACGCGTTCCCTGCACACTGGAGGCACACCGAGGCTCACCCTGGATCCAAGGTTCTTTAATGTTTAGGTTTATCTTTTACTTGTGGTCTCATTCTAGCGGTATATGCTTTAGAACTTACAGTTTTTTACATTTCCTAGGTCTAGTTGGAAAAACCAGTCTACTGTTGAAGCCTGCTATACCCGGTTTCCTTCGGGCGGGAAGCAGCGCTAATTTTGTCAAACTTTGCTCACTATGCCACTCTGGTAACATCTGGACATTGATGCCCAACTGTCCTGGTTTCCTGTTTAGGCAGGACAACTGGCATCATTATATGCCATGTATTTTGACAAGGATAATATAAAAGGCTCCAACTCTCTTTTTTACTTAAAAAAAAAAATATTTATAAAGTTTGAGAACATAAGGATTCATTTATTTAAAAGAGAATATTGATTAACTATGCAATCATCTATGCTAAGTCTACTAGAAATAAGACATAAACTAAGTTCAAAACAATATTCTAAGAAAGTAAATTCTAATTTTTTGTTTAATTGAATTATCTGTAGTAATGATAAGTCCTTATGAGTCATACTTCATATCCAAAAATTCATTTCAAAAATATTTTTTAGAAGTATTTTTGGAAAATATATTAAAATTAAGAGCCAATATAAATCCAAACTGGCTATATACAGTGATTGGAAATTTAAAAAGCTTTAAAATTGAATGAAATTTTTTAAGAACATCCCATTCACGGGAAATTATAGCAAATTCCCTTCCAGATTCTGAAGGGAAATGAGTTATTTCCTTCAACGGAAACAATATTATAAGGTACAATCCATAAATTATCGAACTTTCCATGTTTTCCATGATATTCTCTCATGATATCCCGTCTTAGCACTAAATCACCATGGACACAATTTATTTGTTTTTCTCTGCTATAAAAATGGATTTCATCTTGTCTTGATATTCTTTAAATTTCTCATTAACATGTTCTTTGATTTGTTGCACTTCAATTAGTTGGTTCATTCTTCTAATAAGATCAATAGGTTCTTCTTCACTGTCTTGCAATTATTTCATCATACGAAAAGAAAGATTAATAGGAAGTACAACATCAATGCCATAAATTAATTGGAAAGGAGAGATACATGTTGATATTTTGGTGCTAATTTTGTTGGCCCAGAGTGAAAATTTCAAGTGAGAATGCCAAGCCATTTTATTATCAGTCAACACTTTCTTAATAAACCTAATTAAACTCTTGTTTGATGACTCTTCTGAACTATTACCCTGAGGATTATAGGAAGTATTTATCATAAATAAAGAACTTCAATAATAAATAAAGAACTGGAATAATAGTATTATCGTAGACAAAGGAAAAAATAAGAAAATCCTTTAAGTAATTTGGAATTACTAGCACTAGTCATTCTCCCAAGGATTTCTTGATTTGATCAAATGAATATCTAGCCTCTAAATATCATTTTACGTCACTGTTTTGTTTTAGCATATCTGTTATATCCTTTACCACTTCAGCAAAATTAGGAATGAACCTTCTCAAAAAAATTATTTTTCCAAGATATGACTGAATTTATTTCTTGTTTTTTGGTATACTAATAACTTTAATTTCCTCAACACACTAAGGGCCAATCTTCACTCCTTCCTTTGAAACAATGTGTCCAAGTAATTTTCCTTCCTACATAGTAAAGAGTGATTCATTAGGATTAAGTGATAAACCGTATTTTTTACATTTGATAAAAGTTTTCCTAAGATGTTTTAAATGCTCATCATCTAATTTGGAGAAGATAGTTATATCCTCTAAATAAATAAAAATAAATTTATCTTTCTCTTCAACAAATGCTATGTCCATTACCCTCTGAAATGTTGCTCCTGCATTTATTAAACCAAAGGGAATTTTTTCATACATAAAGGTTCCCCATGGTGTGGTGAAAGTATTCAAATCCCTACATTTTGCATGCACAACAATCTAGTTATTACTTGAAAAACCATCAATCATAAAAATTTGGTTATCTCCCACTTCCCTTTGTAAAATATGATCCATTTTAGGAATATGGTAGTTATCATTCAATGAATATTTATTAATATTTCTAAAATCAACAGAGAGTCTAATTTCACCATTTTTATTTTTGACATGTACTAAATTTTCAACCCAAGAAGAATATCTAAGATGGACTATAATTTTTCATCTAACAATTTCTTTAGTTCATTTTCAATTACTAGGAAAAGAATAGGATTCACCTATCTTAATTATGGTTTGAATAGTTTATATCACACCTTAAGTGGAATGATATATTGAATTATACTGGTGTCATAAGTTTTTATAGCTTGATATGTCCATGCAAAAACTTCAATAAATTCTTTAAATAAATCAACATACCTGATTTTCTGATGAGCGGGTAGAATTTTTGAGATCATGATATTATTTGGTTCTTCTTCAGTACCAATGTTATAATATTCTACCTCTTCAATCTGAGGATGTACAACAGGTTTGACAATAAAATTGTGTTTATCACAAAATTTCTCTAGAGGCACTAAACCTTTTGGAATCTGATTATTTCTAAATATAATCATTTTATCCTTAGCAACCCTATTTTTCATTTTAGAATCTGGACGAAATTTTTGATTAAATTTTTTATTATCTTTTTCATGTTCTTGATTGATATGAGTTGCAGAAAATTCATCAGCCATTTCCAAAAAACTTTTAATCTATTGATAATCTTCAAATAACTGTCAATGTTTAACATTATTAGGAATTGAAGGTCTATACCTCATCTCCACTTCATATTTGAGACTTGGAACCTCGAGAGGCCTGAAAGTACTTGCTACCACTGCTAATGAATATTATCGTTGATTTAAGTGCCTTGGAATTGCATGAATATTGAAAGCTAAAAACAAATTTTTAATTAGGTCCCAAGAAAAACTTATGTAGGATCTCATCCTAGGATGTTTGGCTTAATAAATACTCTTTATGATCTTAACAATTAATTATGCATCGCCATAGACTATGAGTTTTGTTTTTTTCATTTTTCTAGTTACTTCTAAACCTAACACTAAAGATTCTTATTCATGAACATTATTTATGGAACCTTTTTCAAATTACAATCTAAAAGAAAATGAAAACAACTTCCTAGAAGGTGAAATTAAAAGTATACCATCTCCAAAACCTTCCCAAAAAGAAGTTTCATCAAAATAAATTTTCCACATTCCATTTACAAACTCATCATTTTCAACAAAAGGAGTATTTACAATTTCTGTACAAATTTTTGGTTCAATATTTACAGATAGAATGAAGCATCCCATGTCTTGATCTTTTGAATAAACATGATGATTATTGGGATTGTTTGGATCACTTATTGTGTATGCAAGTTTGGTTTCCCTATAAAGTCTTCCGGTTTCTCCACCAAAAAATGCAATAGTGGCATATCTCATATCCATTTATGATGTGCCATCTAATTTTCTCCACCAAAATCTGGATAAATACATTCCATAGTTCATAGGAACATCTACCACAACCACATCCATCATAATTATTTTTACATGAATTTGGGCTAAATGTACTAGAAGATATTTTATCATCCCTAAACATTTGAATTTTCTAGCATCAAAGTAATAYAGATCTTGATATGTCCTTATGATTTGTAAATCAAAATTCTCCATRACTATTTTAGGCATTAAATTATGAGAAGCACATGAATCTAGCATACAATTATGCAAAATATGTTCATGGATAGTCAAGGAAATCTAGAAGGGTGCCACTACTTCTCCTCTTTCCTCATTGTTAGGTCCAAACATGAAAGTGGGCCTTTCATCCTGTATATTTAAAGTATTAGGTTGTGTTGTTGCAATTGACCAGTCTATCATTATCAAGACTTGTTTTCAATAACATGGCTTTTTGCAAGTTCTAACAAAGGAATATGAATTATTAAACTATTCAATTCATTTTCTAAATTGAATGAGCTACTCATTTTCTATATTTCTTTATGTTTTGCATCTACTTTTTTAGTTGCTTATGATCATATTTTTGTTTTTAAATTCACTTATTTTCCTTTTTCTTTACTTTTCACTTTATCTGACTGGCCATGACTATTTATGTTGGATGCATTTTCATTTTCTCTAGGTATAAGGTCATATTTTTGTGAATTTTAGCTTGTATGTCATCTGAGAAAGTCCTATATTGAAATGATGATTTATCAGTTTGATTTTTGTTAACGTCTTCATAAAAATATTGATTAAAGATCAATGATTTTTCATATTCATATTTGTTTAGGTGCACATAAGAAAAGTCACGTTCCATCATATTCATTTCTTCATCAAATTCTTTAGATTCTTCTTCCACAAAACGATCAACCAAATTTTCATTTTCTATAGGTGCTTGTATTGGTTGATCCTCGTTTCTTCTTTCTCTTTGTAAAACTTGGGGAGGATTAAAAGGCCTTCTAAATTGATTTGGATTTATATTATTAGGCCTTTTCCTTTCATTTTTCATTATAGCTAGTTTATTAGATAAATTGTTAATATTTATGCACATCTCTTCAATTTTATCTTCTTGATTTTTATTAGTCCTAGATGTACCAACCTATTCTTTTTTTTTTTTTTCTCTCGCTTTTCCGATTCATTTCTAACTCTATCGTTTCATGAAATAGTGAAACAACCATGTTGTATTCAATCTCTACATCATCTTGCATATTAATTAAGGTAGTAGATGTTCTCTCCCTAAGTAATTAAAAAAAATCTTGATCAAAAGATCTAACAAAATTAACTTTTGCAGCTGGCTGGGATGGTTGAACATATTCAAGGATTTAATGATAAATCTTGTTAAATAATTTAATGAAATCTAGAAAAGATTTATTATGTTTCTTTTTTAAACTCGCAAAATCAGTCAAATAATATAAATATTCCTTTTTCTCACCCCATTTTCTAAGGAAAGAAAATTTTAATGCATCCTGAATGTCAATGGAATTAGGAAGTAACCATTTAAACCATGTCCTCACCTCACCTTCAAAAGTTTGTACAAATATTATTATATAAATGTCTTCATGCTCAAGGCCCTCATTATCTATGAAATAATCAAAGGATGATAGGTGTTCTAGAGTTGTAATCTTATATTCCTCATTAAATTTAGGTAAGAGTTTTAGGTAATTATCAGGAAATTGTAGGGAGATTTGATGGAGCATGTCTAGTGGATTCTTTGTTAGAGATTCTTTATGGAGGTGGTTTTTTTTGTGGAATGTTTCCTTCCATTACTAAATGTTCAATTAATAACCTTGAATTCTTAGGAGTGAGTGGATTACACAATACTTTAAATTATTCTTCTTCTAGAGGAACTTTCAGAAGGACTCTTGGGGAGGTTAAGGAAGAATGTTTAGGAGAAATTATAGGAGAATATATTTGAGATATTACAGAAGAGTCTTTGATGAAACTGCAATATAGTGTTCAGGGAAAATTTCAGGAGAATTAGTTAAGGAGATCGATAAGGGGAGTTTTGGAGAACTTGAAGGAGATTGTTTAGGGGATACTAGAAAAGGGAGTTTAGGGTAAATTGTGGGAAAATATTTGGAAGAATATTATAAGGTAATAGAAGATTTTGATTTTGATTTTGGATCTGTGGAAGAAGAGGATTTAGTAGTAGAAGGTTTAATTGGTCTTTATCTAGGATTTCTCTTAGAAAACATTTTTTATGGATCTATTACTGGTGTAGTTTTCTTTGGATCTAGGTTATACCTATTCTTTTTCCTTCCTAATTACATGATGAAAAATGTGGAGTCTCCAGGTGAAATATTTAAACCTACCTAACTCTTGTTCACTAGCAAGTATAAGGTTTTCCTATGTTTCTACCCAGGGAGAATAAAAAGTTTCTTAATTCAGTCCCCGAGAATGATGCCAAATAATGTTGAAACCCTTGAGATGTTTCTTGCTAAGAAATTATTCCAAGGCATCCATCTTACTTTGATTGATTTTGATTTTCTTTATCTGTCCTGATTTTTTTTTTTTTTTATACTCGGG
>JASDQU010108494.1:0-35940 GCA_032191745.1 Picea mariana | reverse complement strand
CCACCTTCCAAACTACCTGCATTACATCTGGTCTAGATGTTGTCACATATAGTAGGTTGCCAATCATTGACCTGTATTGCCTCTAATCTATAGAATTTGAATAATCATATTTTCTCAACTTGAAAATGGTTTGCATGGGAGTGACAACTGGTTTGCAATCTTCCATTCCGGACCTCTTTAGCATTTCTCTGATATACTTGGTTTGAGAAATAAAAATTCCTTGGTTGCTTTGACGTATATGAAGTCCCAGAAAGAGAGTTAGTTCTCCAAGTAATGACATTTCAAATTCATTATGCATATCCTTTGCAAATTTATGGCTTAACTTGTCATCATCACTACCAAAAATAATATCATCAACATAAACTTCAATTAATAAAATATTACCTTGACTTACCTTGATGTAGAGGTTTTAGTCTACACTTCTTTTTCTGAACCCTACCTCATATAAATATTTATCCAGTCTAGAGTACCATGCTCTAGGAGCTTGTTTTAGACCATATGAAGCCTTCTTTAATTTACACACATAATCTACATTCTATGAAAATTGAAATCCTTCTGGTTTTTCAATGTAGGTTTCTTCTTCAAGTTCCCCATTCAAAAAATATGATTTTGCATCCATCTGATACACTTTAATATTTTTAGAGCATCCATAAGATAAAAGAAAATGGATTGCTTACATTCTGTAAACTGGGGAAAATGTCTCTTCAAAGTTGACTCCTTCAATCTGTGCATATCCTTTACATACCAATCTAGCTTTGTTTCTTGTAATCTGTCCATCTTCATTCAATTTATTCGTGAAAACCCATTTTATGTTGATCACATTCTTATTCTTTGGACTTGGAACCAATTCCCAAGTGTCATTTTTCTCTATTTGACCCAATTCTTCATCCATGGCCTTATTCCAAAATTCATCCTCATTGGATTCTTCAAAACAGTTTGGTTCAATTGTATATAAGAGTGCTAGGTGTGTTTGTTCTGGTGAATGGATTCTTCCTTTAGTCTCCACTCCTCTATCTTTGTTTTCGATAATTCAATCTGAAGGATGATTCTTCTGTACTCATCTGCTAGGTGTCTTTGGAGACACTTTTTGAACTTTCTCTTCTGCTTCTATCGAATTCTCTTCATCTTCCTCTTCTACTTATTTTTCATCTTCTGCTTCCTTTTCGAAAGGTTGTTCCATTGATTCATTTTCTTCTTCCTTTGATTTTGGTCTGCCTGTTTCATCAATTGTTACATTGATGCTTTCCACAAATTTGTTCAATATCAGATTGTAACACTTGCATGCTTTCATTGTACTTGAGTAACCAAAAAATACTCCTTTGTCCACACGAGATTCAAACTTTCCCATTCTTCCATCTTCTCTTTTGATGTAGCATTTTCTTCCAAAAACTTTGAAGTGCTTCACATTTGTTGGTCTTCATTTCCATAGCTCGTAGGGATTTTTGTCAGTGTTGTTTCTGAGCTTTACATTGTTTTGAATCTGAATTGTTGTATGCACTGCCCATGTTCAAAATATATCTATCAATTTGGAATCCATTAGCATTGTTCGAGCCATGTCTTGTACTTCCATGTTCTTTCTTTCAACAACTCCATTCTATTGAAGTTTCCTAGCAACAAATAATTTCTTTTTTATTCCATGACTGTTGTAGTATTCCATCAATTCCTTTGAAGTGAACTCTCCTCCATTATCAGATCTCAAGAATTTGATTGTTGAATCCATTTAATTTTCAACCATTTTCTTGTAGATATTAAAGTTTTCAAAATATTCTGACCAAACTGCAATCATTCTTGTATAATCATCAACTAATAACATAAAATATTCTCACCTTTTAAACCCTTTGTTGTAGTTGGTCCAACTATATCAGCGTGTACAATTTCTAGTGGTCTTGTCACTTAATATTTCTTTGATTTGAACATGGTCTTTGTTTTCTTTCCTTGTTGACAATGCTTGTATAAAGTGTTGGTTGGTTTCATAATCTGGGGCATTTCTCTGACTGCTTCTCTTTTGTTGACTTTGACAAGGTTATCAAAATTTATGTGACCCATTATTTTGTTCCATAGCCAACTTTCATATTCCTTTCCTAGAAAACACTTTTCATTTCAAATTTCACTTAACACATATATGTTGCTTGAAGTTCTTGCAGCTGTAGCAATCAATTTTTATGAACCTTCGTTTCCTATCTCACACTTTTGTGAATCAAAAGTAACTTTATGACCTTGGTCACACATTTTACTCACACTTAGTAGATTATGTTTCATATATTCTATTAGTAGAACATTTTTTGCCTTTGTATTCTTGTTCCCAAATCTGACTGTGGCTTTTCCAATGATTTTAGATGAATCATCATTTCTGAAGGAGACTGATCCATCTCTTTCCTTTATTAATGTACGAAACTTGTCTATATCACCTATCATGTGTTTTGAATAGTCACTATCAACATAGCAACCATGTTTCTTCTACTTATCTTGTAGAGTGAGTGTACATTCTTCATTGCTATACTGATTCTTCTTTCTTATCCATGTCATTTTCTGAGGTTCATGTTTGTGACTGTTGTTATTCTATTGTCGTTCTCTAGGAGGGTCTGCCATTCTACAATCTTTGACCATGTGTCCAAAGTTGTTACACTTGTAACATTCCACTTCAGTGCTCAAATATTCAAACTTGTTGTAATTTCTTCTTTGTGTTTGACTATGCCTTCTTAGATAACCCTTTTGTGTATGAATTTTAAAGTTGTTTATGTTCCTATTTTTATCTCTACAATTCACATCTTTATGTCCAAAATTATTACATGCATAACATAAACCAAAAAATATAGTTTGATACCTGGGAGTTGAAGATATTCCAAAAGGAGGTGCTCTTATGAATCCTTCTTCTTCATGAGGCCTATGTATCTATTGTTGATTCTGAAATATGAATCTTCTCTGTGGAGGAGTGTCTCTGTAGTCTTCCTTTTATATCTTCCTATTCCCTTTGATTATTTTTGCATATCTTTTTGGATATGTTTCTTTGTCTTTTGTTCTGGAGCTTGATACCTTTTCTCTTTGATTTTATCCAAGTTTGGACTTGTCAAGATGATGTTTTTGACTACTGATAATGTCATCCAAAACTTTTGAGCTATTCTACATATTTTTCTTTTGAATATCCTTTCTTAATGTGACAATCTCTGCTTCCAAATTTCCAATGATCATGTCCTTTTCTTCTAGTTGTTTTTTGTGCGCTTCTTCAATTCTTTTATCTTCTTTTATTTGAACCTTTAAATTTTTTATCATTTTCTCTAGTTCTTGAGTGTCTTCTTTCTTGTCTAGTTTCTCTTGTAGTCTCTTGCTTTTCTTCTTTTCTCTTCTAATAACTTCTATGGCACACATCAATTCTTCTTGGTAGTCAACTTATGCCTCTTCAATTTCTTCTTAGACTTCTACATATTCTTCTTCAGCTTCTTCATATTCTTCTTTGGAGTCTTCTTTATCAGATTCTTCTACTGTCATGAATATAACTCTTTCTGTCTCATTGTCAGTGACTTCACCTTCATCTGATGATGAGATGTCTTCTTTGGTACATAAGCTTTTCTTGAAAACTTTCTTTGTATTTCTTTTTCATTTATATGTTTGTTTTCCTTTTTATTAATCTTCACCATTTCTCTTTTTCTTATGAGGACATTTGTTAGCAAAATGAAAAATACTATCACAATTAAAACAAATTAAAAGAAGCTTACCTCTATACCTACCGCCGGTTCCCTTGTTCAATCATTTGACGAAGTTGGCCACTTCTTTATCATCTTCCGAGACATCACTGTTGTTGCTATTTTATTCTTGTTCCTTTTCCTTTTACTTTGATCTTTTGGATGCTTCTTTTACATCTAGATTTTCTTATTCAGTTATCAATTCATATGTTGTGAATATTCCATGTTGTTCATCCATGATTATTGAGTTTAGACCTGATCTTTTTTCTAGTGCTAATATCTTAGGGTCAAATCTCATAGGAAGAGATCTTAGTACCTTTTGAACAATTACAGATTCTTCAATTCTTCTTCCAATTCTATGATTGCATTCACTATTTCATCGACTCGTAAGAGGTAGGCTGCAATATTCTCATATTCCTTCATCTTTAGTTGTTCGAACTGACCTCTATAAGTTTGAATCTTTGTTTCTTTGACTTTTGAATCTCCTTCATAAATATTTCGAATCTTGTCCCAAATTTGTTTAGCGGATTTACAATGTACAACCTTGGTAAATACCATTTCACTGAGACCATTCAAAAGTGCATTTGTGTCTTTGGAATTATTCTGACTGAGTTTCACTGCTTTTTCATTTGTTGGTGGAACTGTTGTTGCTTTTTATCCATCTACAATTGATTTCAAATTTTCAAATCCCTGTGCTTGTATATATGTCTTCATCCTTATGCTAAAAAAAACATACTTCTATCCATCAAACTATGGTATTCCATTTTTGTAAAAGTTTTTTCTCTCCATGATCTACCCTTCAATGGTTAAACTGATTTATTAATGAACCTTCTCTGATAGCAATTGTTGGATTACTTAGAGGGGGGGTGAATCAGTAATAGATAAATTATAATCCTTTTTAAACCAAATAATCCAAGCGTTATATCAATGTAGAATTATCATCCAAAAATGAGCAATGAACAAATGAAAAATCATATGCATACACAGTACACCAGTGTTTTACGTGGAAACGCAAAGCCGGAGAAAAGCATAGAATGTTTTTTCTTATATGTCTTGAATAATTACATTCATTGGAAGCACCAACTTTCTCTGTTTTCCAACTGCAACTAGAAGGAGGTTCCAACCCCCTAGTTTCTTAGGATACAACCCTAGGGAAAATCCAACTCCCCAATTCTCTAGCTACAACTGGAAGGTGGCTACAACCAGAAGGAGTCTACAACCCCCTATGTTCTCCAACTACAACTGGAAGGTGGATACAACCACATGTCCTTGACCTGTCCAACCACCCTGAAGTAGAAGTAGAATTATGGAACCAATGTCACACTATCAATATGAGATATAATGTTGTAAATATGTACCAATAAACTTGAACCATGCATCAACCATGCATAAACATGTACCTCAACCTGTAATCAACCTGTACCATAAACAAGTGCATCAACCATGCACCAAACTGTACCTTAACCAAAATACCTCATCAATTTCATCATCCAAATATGATTTGTAACTCTATAATACACCTAGTGTATATGTTCACATGCTTGAAAAACTTTCTTAACTTTAACAACAAGAGACTAGCATTTTCATCAAACTTTTCTTTAGTCTCACATGACTAGTTTTGCATTAGTCAACATCCCTAACTTGAAATAATAATAACTTTGTACCTGTAATGAATAAATATATGAAATTGATACACAATTTTATCCAATGTATTTTATGCAATTCCTCTGTGTTTTACTACTTGGAACCTCTCAAAGAAGGCGTTATAGAAAAAATGGCATACCTTTGTTAATTCTGGCTTATTCTAGAGAGCGACCTTGTAGAGCGTACCCCACACGAAATATTTGTTGAATAGATMTGAAACTATTAAAGAGAATACTAAAKAATGTACACTAACCAACACATTTGGGATTAATAAATTTGGATTTTTTATGAATAATTTATGACATTTTTACCCGAATCACCTGTTTTAGACTAGTTTCAAGACTAGCCACAAACCCTATTTTCCATGGAGTGTAACTCCAAAAATACAACAACCCACAAGTTGAACTTTTTACCATAGATACTTGGATATGTTTCCTCAATGGCATAGCAATTTCAGGGTTTGAATCATTATAGAAAAAAAATTTATTGCAAAAATGGTGAGATGGCCTGTAAATAACATACCCTATAAAGCATCATCAAAAGAATTTATCCTTCCTTGAATTCAGACCTTCTTTTTTTCACCTTCCCTCAAAAATTTGAATCAAATATCCTTTGGTTACCTCAGAAACCTATAGATATTCAATATGCTCAAGTTTGATCTAAAATTAAATAGCCTTGCCTCTTATTTATACTCTCCAAGTAGCTTCCTTAAAGACATCTTCTAGGTCACTTTGCCCACCTTCTTATTTTAGGATTAACCCACTTCTAATTTCTCCAATAAATTTATTATTTAAATAATTTATTTTCTATTCACTTTGAATTATAGTACACTCATCATTTCACTTTATTATTTACCTTCTAAAATCTCTTAAACCACTTTGACTACTTTGACCTTTTGGGGCTTCTAGATGACAAATGAGGGTCCTCCAACTTCATAAGGCCATAACTCTCAAACCGTGAGGAGCTATGTGGTGTTCCACATACCACTAGAAATGGAATGACATGTACTATCCATATAGAACAATATTACCTAAAAATATATAAAAAATCGTACCATTATCCATCAAACAAACTAGGGTCCATTACCCAAACCTGGGTTCTCCAACTTCTCATGGCCATAACTCTCTAACCATGAAGAGTTATGTGGCATTGCACATCCCACCGGAAATGGAATGAAAAGTACCATCCATATAGGATAGTTTCATAGACAAATTAACTCACCTTCATCTCATTATTCCACAAATAATCATGGGTTCTCTAACTATACTTCTAGGATAACTCAATCTACAAGCGTCTTCCCATGAGGAATTTCACCATAATGGGACCACTTTGGAGTTCATCCATTTTTACTTATTATCAACCATGAAAAGAAAACAATGAGTCATATTTACATTAAACAAACTTGGGTCCATTACCCAAACCTTTGTGCTATCGATATTTCTTCAAGGGTTGACATCAATGACAACCAACCTTAATCAACAATATCCCCCTTTGGCATTGATGGAAACACTTTGATGAAAAATTGAAATTATGTCATGTAATACTGAAGCCATATCACTCATGCTCCCCCTAGAAACATGCCTCTACCCTCTCCATATATGTGACCATTGCTCCCCCTAGAACTATGCCTATGTCCTCTGCATCTCTCTGACCATTTCTCCCCCTGGAACCATGCCTCTGTCCTCTACATCTGAAGAATCTCTCCCCCTTTGTCATCAATGGAAAAAGTATATTTCCATTTGGGGTTGCTCCCCCTGACTGAATTTTCCTTTTTATGGTGCTTCCTCGTGTACATCAAAGACATATAAGATAATCATTCAACATCATTCATTTTGGAGTAGAAATAACTCTGAGTCTCTGGCAAAGATACTCAAAGGCTTCCCATGGAAGTGGTTTTGTAAAGATGCTTGCCACTTGTTCTTTTGTGCCCACATACTCAACTCTGATGTTATTTTCTACAACCTTCTCCCATAGAATGTGATACTTGATTGGAATGTGCTTCATCTTGGAGTGCATCACCAGTTTCTTTGAGATGTTGATGGCGCTTGTATTATCACAATAGGTTGGAATGGGATCATCATACTCAACCTATATATCTGTCAAAGTTTGTTTCATCCAAAGAACCTGTGTACAACATGATGTTGCTGCAATATACTCTGCCTCGGCTGCAGATAAAGATATTGATGATTATTTCTTTCTTAGCCATGATACTAAACACTCACCCAAGTAGAACATTTCTCCACTAGTGCTTCGTCAGTATTCAATAGAACCTGCCCAATGTGCATCTATGTAGGCAATAAGTGATAGATCCTTTCCTTTTGGATACCATAATCCAAACTATTTTGTTCCTTTGAGATATTTGAAAATCCTCTTCACTGCTAATACATGTGATTCCTTTGGTGCTTCTTGAAATTGTGTCACCTGTCCAACTGCCTGCATTACATCTAGTCTATATGTTGTCACATATAGTAGGTTGCCAATCATTGACCAGTATTACCTATGATCTATAGAATTTGAATAATCATATTTTCTCAACTTGCAAATGGTTTGCATGGGAGTGATAACTGGTTTGCAATCTTCCATTCTAGACCTCTTTAGCATTTCTCTGATATACTTGGTTTGAGAAATAAAAATTCCTTGGTTGCTTTGACGTATATGAAGTCCTAGAAAGAAGGATAGTTTTCCAAGTAATGACATTTCAAATTCATTATGTATATCCTTTACAAATTTATGTCTTAACCTGTCATCATCACTACCAAAAATAATATCATCAACATAAGCTTCAATTAATAAAATATTACCTTGATGTAGAGGTTGTTGTCTGCACTTCCTTTTTTGAACCCTGCCTGATGTAAATATTTATCCAGCCTAGAGTACCATGCTCTAGGAGCTTGTTTTAGACCATACGAGGCCTTCTTTAATTTTCACACATAATCTGCATTCTTTGAAAACTGAAATCCTTTTGGTTTTTCAATGTAGACTTCTTCTTTAAGTTCCCCATTCAAAAAATATGATTTTGCGTCCATCTGATACACTTTAATATTTTTAGAGCATGCATAAGATAAAAGAAAATGGATTGCTTACATTCTGGAAACTAGGGAAAATATCTCTTCAAAGTTGACTCCTTCAATCTGTGCATATCCTTTACATACCAATCTAGCTTTGTTTCTTGTAACCTGTCCATCTTCATTCAATTTATTCCTGAAAACCCATTTTCTGTCGATCACATTCTTATTCTTTGTTCTTGGAACCAATTCCCAAGTGTCATTTTTCTCTATTTGATCCAATTCTTCATCCATGACCTTATTCCAAAATTCATCCTCATTGGATTCTTCAAAACATTTTGGTTCAATTGTATATAAGAGTGCTAGGTGTGTTTGTTCTGGTGAATGGATTCTTCTTCTAGTCTCGACTCCTCCATGTTTGTTTTCGATAATCCAATCTGAAGGATAATTCTTCTGTACTCATTTGCTAGGTGTCTTTGGAGACACTTTTTGAACTTTCTCTTCCACTTCTGTTGAATTCGCTTCATCTTCCTCTTCTACTTATTTTTCATCTTCTGCTTCCTTTTCAAAAGATTGTTCCATTGATTCATTTTCTTCTTCCTTTGATTTTGGTCTGCCTGTTTCACCAATTGTTTTTTTTTTTTTTTTTTTTTACAAAAACGGTTATGGATTGTATTAATGGGGTGGACTAGCCACAAAATCGGTTACAAATTAGTCTCAAGTTTTTAGGACCTATTTTTCTGCACCATTCTGCCTCTATAACTAAAGGCTTGTGATCTGTACTAGATTCTGAACTCCTTCAGTATCTATTACTGTGTTTCAGCATCTATTTCTGTGTTTCAGCATCTATTACTGTGTTTCAGCATCTATTTCTGAGTTTCAGCATCTATTTTTGTGTTTCAGCATCTATACAGTACTGTGTTTCAGCATCCAATTCAGTACTGTGATTCAGCAACTGTTTCATCACTGTTACAACCCTGAGTTTCAGCATCTGGTACCGCACTGTTGCCGCACTGTGTTTCAGCATCTGAACAACACCGTGATTCAGCATCTGAACAACACCGTGTTTCAGCATCTGAATAGCCTTGTGTTTCAGCAACTGTGACAACACTTTTTCAGCAACTATAACAGTATTGTGTTTCAGCATCTGTTACAACACTGGGATTCAACATCTGTTTCAGCACTCTGATTCAAAAATCTGTAACACACTGTTACAACACTGTGTTTCAGCAACTGTGACAGCGCTGTCTTTCAACAACTGTAACAGAACTGTGTTTCAACCTCTGTTTCTGCACTGTTTCAGCCTATGCTCCAGCGCTGTTTCGACTCTTCCCCTCTCACCTTCCTCAGACCATCGCACCTGCACTTTGGATTCCTTCCTGCCAATTTTCAGAAATCTGCAATTTCTGACTGGGGAACCCCTGATGGGATCTTCTCCCCGGACTTTAAGGGATTGGTTCCTGATTTTCTATTCCATTCACRTTGATGACTCCCTTGCCCAGGGTGGTTCCTCTGTTCGCTTCGTGGTCTGCCAACTGATTAAGATTCCTGAGGACGTGGTAGAACTTCACCTCTTCGAATTCTTTCATCTGATCTATAACCTTCTTATAGTAGTGTTCCAGCCCCATGTTTTTGGGAGCCCTCCTCTGATTGAGAGCTTGTATAAAAATTCTAGAGTCGCCTATGACAACCAATTTTTCTATTGATAACCTTCGTACCTGAGCCAACCCCTGCCAGATTGCTAAGATTTCAGCTGTATTATTGGTGTTCTGACCCAGCCCCCAGGAAAAGCTGAGCACAATTTTCCCTGAGATGTCGAAAAGAACCCCTCCGCTTCCCGCGGGGCCAGGATTCCCTTTCGAAGCCCCATCCACTTGCAGGATATGTTTCTCCAAAGAAGATCTCCACTTTATGAACTCTTGTTCCTCCAGCCTAATTTCCCAATGGGAGTAGTGTTTGGGAGTTTTCTTGGTTATGTTCAGGAGGGAGGGCTCAAGCTCGTGGAACCAAGCATACTCATCTTTGTTAGGAGTTACTTCATTGGTGACAATTTTTTTTGAGGCTACCAGGTCACCCAGCATCGCTTTAACTTTGAGAGCCGATTGGGTCGACGTCCCTGCTATGTCCCTGAAGATTCTACTGTTGCGTTCCAGCCACAGTTTCCAGCAGACTACTTTTGGCACCCACATCCAACAGTGTTTTAGAAGGCTCAAATTGGTAAAGGAGAAGGGAGCCAAAACGACCCAGGAGGTAAACAGGGAAGTGACGGAAGCAGGCAGGGGCACATTCAACTGGCCAAGAATAAGGTTCCAAAGTTCTAGAGCAAAGGGGCAGAGGAGAAAGAGGTGGACAGAAGTTTCATCCTGACAAGCGTAGAGAGGGCATCTAGAGGGCCCTTCCCAGCCTCTTTTGGAGAGATTTTCCCAAGTAAGGATACTGTCATGCAGAAGAGACCAGCAGAAGAGATCTATTTTGGGAAGGGAAGGAAAGAGCCAGATATTTTTCCACACCGATTGTTACATTGATGTTTTCCACAAATTTGTTCAATATCATATTGTAACACTTGTATGCTTTCATTGTACTTGAGTAACCAAAAAGTACTCCTTTGTCCACATGAGAGTCAAACTTTCCCATTCTGCCATCTTTTCTTTTGATGTATCATTTTCTTCCAAAAAATCTGAAGTGCTTCACATTTGTTGGTCTTCATTTCCATAGCTCGCAGGGAGTTTTGTCAGTGTTGTTTCTGAGCATTGCGTTGTTTTGAATGTGAATTTTTGTATGCACTGCCCGTGTCCAAAATATATCTATCAATTTGGAATCCATTAGCATTGTTCGAGCCATGTCTTGTACTTTCATGTTCTTTCTTTCAACAACTCCATTCTGTTGAAGTGTCCTAGCAACGAATAATTTCCTTTTTATTCCATGACTACTACAATATTCCATCAATTCCTTTGAAGTGAACTCTCCTCCATTATGAGATCTCAAGAATTTGATTTTTGAATCCATTTAATTTTCAACCATTTTCTTGTAGATGTTAAAGTTTTCAAAAGATTCTGACCAAACTGTAGTCATTCTTGTATAATCATCAACTAATAACATAAAATATTTCTCACCTTTTAAACCCTTTGTTGTAGTTGGTCCAACTATATCAGTGTGTACAATTTCCAGTGGTCTTATCATTTAATATTCATTTGATTTGAACTTGGTCTTTGTTTTCTTTCCTTGTTGACAATGCTTGCATAAAGTGTTGGTTGGTTTCGTAATTTGGGACATTTCTTTGACTGCTTCTCTTTTGTTGACTTTGACAAGGTTATCAAAATGTATGTGACCCATTACTCTGTTCCATAGCCAACTTTCATATTCCTTTCCTAGAAAACACTTTTAATTTCCAATTTTACTTAACACATATATGTTGTTTGAAGTTCTTGAAGCTGTAGCAATCAATTTTCTTGAACCTTCTTTTCCTATCTCACACTTTTGTGAATTGAAAGTAAATTTATGACCTTGGTCACACATTTTACTCACACTTAGGAGATTATGTTTCATATATTCTACTAGTAGAACATTTTCTGCCTTTGTATTCTTGTTCCCAATTGTGAATGTGCCTTTTCCAATGATTTTAGCTGAATCATCATTTCTGAAGGAGACTGATCCATCTCTTTCCTTTCTTAATGTGTGAGACCTGTGTCTATCACCTGTCATGTGTTTTGAATAGTCACTATTAACATACCAGGCACATTTCTTCTACTTAGCTTGTAGAGTGAGTGTACATTCTTCATTGCTATATTGATTATTCTTTCTTATCCATGTCCTTTTCTGAGGTTCATGTTTGTGGTTGTTGTTATTTTGTTGTGGTTCTCTAGGAGGGACTGTCATTCTGCAATATTTGACCATGTGTCCAAAGTTGTTACATTTGTAACATTCCCCTTCGGTGCTCAAAGATTCAAACCTGTTGTAACTTCTTCTTTGTCTTTGACTATGCCTTCTTGGATAACAATTTTGTGTATGAATTTCAAATTTGTTTGTGTTCCTGTTTTTATCTCTGCAATTCACATCTTTATGTCCAAAATTATTACATGCATAACATAAAACAAAAAATATAGTTTGATACCTAGGAGTTGAATATATTATGAAAGGAGGTGCTCTTATGAGTCCTTCTTCTTCATGAGGCCTATGTATCTGTTGTTGATTCTGAAATCTGAATCTTCTTGGTGGAGGAGTGTCTCTGTAGTCCTCCTTGTATATCTTCCTATTCCCTTTGATTGTTTCTGCATATCTTTTTGGATATGTTTCTTGCTCTGTTGTTCTGGAGCTTGATCTCTTTTCTCTCTAATTGTATCCAAGTCCAGACTTTTCAAGATGATGTTTTTGACTACTGATAATGTCATCCAAAACTTTTGAGCTATTCTATATATTTTTCTTTTGAATATCCTTTCTTAATGTGACGATCTCTGCTTCCAAATTTTCAATGATCATGTCATTTTCTTCTAGTTGTTCTTTGAGTGCTTCTTCAATTCTTTTATCTTCTTCTATTTGAGCCTTCAAATTTTTTATCATTTGTTCTAGTTCTTGAGTGTCTTCTTTTCTCTTCTGATAACTTCTATGGAAAACATCAATTCTTCTCAGTAGTCAACTTCTGCCTCTTCAATTTCTTCTTAGACTTCTTCATATTCTTCTTTGGCTTCTAAATATTCTTCTTTGGAATCTTCTTTATCAGATTCTTCTACTGCCATGAATATCTCTCTTCCTGTCTCATTGTAAGTGACTTCATCTTCATCTAATGGTGAGATGTCTTCTTTGGTGCATAAGATTTTCTTGAAAACTTTCATTGTAGTTCTTTTTCATTTATATGTTTGTTTTCCTTTTGATTAACCTTCACCATTTCTCTTTTTCTTATGAGGACATTTGTTAGCAAAATGACCAATACCATCATAATTAAAACAAATTAAAAGAAGCTTACCTCTATACCTACCATCGGTTCCCTTGTTCAATCATTTGACGAAGTTGGCCACTTCTTCATCATCTTTCGAGACATCACTGTTGTTGCTATTTTATTCTTCTTCCTTTTCCTTTTACTTTGATCTTTTGGATGCTTTGAAAGGTGTTGCTTTTACATCTGGATTTTCTTGTTCAACTATCATTTCATATGTTGTGAAGATTCCATGTTGTTAGTCCATGATTATTGAGTTTAGACATGATATTTCTTCTAGTGTTGATATCTTAGGGTTAAATCTCATAGGAAGAGATCTTAGTACCTTTTGAACAATTATAGATTCTTCAATTTATTCTTCCAATCCTATGATTACATTCACTATTTCATCGACTCGTAAGAGGTAGGCTGCAATATTCTCATCTTCCTTCATCTTTAGTTGTTTGAACTGACCTCTATAAGTTTGAAGCTTTGTTGCTTTGACTTTTGAATCTCCTTCATAAATATTTCGAATCTTGTCCCAAATCTATTTAGCAGATTTACAATGTACAACTTGTTGACATATTTATTACGGGCAGATAGAAGGCAGAGTATTTGTTTGTCATTGATGGCAAGCTCAGTCCGACGATGACGAACAAGAGAAGGTGGCAAGACCAGTAGTGCAACAATGATCACATGGAAAGATTAGAAGCATAAACTCCAGGAGTCAAGCAAGCAACTCACGGCAGAAAATAGCGAAATGCGAAACCACGACTTAATCTCCACGACTTAAGGACACTCATGACAAGAATGATGAAATCACGAAATGTGAAAGATCAGAGTATGTCAAAGACTCCATTTCGGAGTTTCACAGACCGGGAAATCAAAGATCAAAGGAACTTTAACCTTTGAAGTAGAGAACCTTGAAATCCCAAAACAGACACATCAACAAACCACGTCAACTAAGGATACGTGGCACAATCAGGAAATGACAAGTGTCAAGATGATTCAACATTTCAGGAACATGTAAGTCACGAATCAGAGTGACACATGGTAGTTATTCGGCACATGACGTCAGCAGGTTTATGTCACATCGAAACTTTCTATTTTAGGGTTTTTACATAGCGAGCAAAAACTCCACCATCATGAAGTCTCGAACTCCAAAATGCCGAAAGGGACTATTGTGAGTCTCGAAAACCCAAAAGGAAAAAATATGAAATCCCATCAACCGTCCATCTCAGTGGGTTATGTGAACCGTCCGATCACTTCAGAGATTTTGTGATCATGAATTTTATAATGTTGGAGTCACAATGACTTGAAGGGAAAAACACCAAAATCCCGTCAGTTGTTCGATTAAGAAAAGAAGGGATCAGATTATGAAGTTTTGTGGATCGTTGATCTGGCTCCATTTCAGGGATTGCAACTTGGAGTGTTGAGACACTTCTTCACAGGAATGTCGAAATGTCGAAATGCGAAAAACACCTTTTGGTGTAGGCTGTGGTCACCATCAGTGGTCATGTGAGAGGGAGGATCTAGCACCAAGCTAAGCTCCTTTTTAGAGATCGTAACATGAAGAGTCGAGACTCTTCACCGTAGGAATGCCGAAATGCCAAAATGTCGAAATGCGAAATGGAGAAATCAACACGAGACCCTGTGCTTGTAATCCAACGATGTTGGATACTTGGAAATCTGATTGAAGGGCTACTGTTGCTCTTCATGATTAATTGTTCAATTATGATTCAATTAGTATAACTAAATCATGGTTCTTGGAAAGTTGGTGTTTCAGTTGTTGAAGCATTGTTCTAGGGATTTGAGGGCTAATTGAAGGGGTTGTAGTGTATAAAAGTAACACGCAGTGACTATGTGTGGTCGGTCATTCTGAATGAAAAAAAAAATGAGTTGAACTATAAGAAAGGGAAAATTACAGTATGTGCAGTGTGAGACTGAAAGTATGCACAGCGTGAGATAAAACTCAGAGATGAGTAACCTATGAGGAATAGACAGAAGCAAGAGTAGAATTGTAGAACAAATTGAAGCATAGAAAAATTGCAGAACAGACAGAGGAAGAGAAGAATTGCAGAACAACTAGAAGCAGACCAGATTTATAGAACATAGAAGAAGTGGTAAGAATCAATTTATCTGTGTTGTTGGTTATTCAATCATTTATTTATAATCAGGGAGGTAGGGTGGTGCTAGGGAGGACTGTAGTCCTCTGATATTTGAGCTGGTGCTTGAATATTGGAAGTTGTAGCTTCCATCTAGTTGTGGCTAGAAAACAGGGTGGTAGGGTGTTGCTTGGGAAAACACAGAGTTTTCTATATGCAAGTTGGTGCTTGTATAAGTGTAAGTAGGTGCTTCCATCCAGTTGATGTTGGAACACTCAGGGAGTTGGTGCTTTCTTCTAGTGGGTGCTAGAGAAACCAGAGAGTTGATGCTCTCAAACAAGTTGGTGCTTGTATAAGTGGAAGTAGGTGCTTCCATCCAGTCGGTGCTGGAACACTCAGGGAGTTGGTGCTTCCTTCTAGTCAGTGTTAGAGAAACTAGAGAGTTGGTTCTCTCAACAAGTTAGATGTTGTAAAACAGAGGTAGTAGCCTCACTTTGAGTTGGTGCTCAAACATAGATGGTGTACAGAACTTAAAAGACTGCCTATCATTTCGAAGAAGAAGAGGTTTTCTCCCTTTATGGGTTTCCTCGTGAAAATTTGTCTTTGTGTATATCTTATGTGTGATTGATGCTCATTATTTATTTTGTTGATATTATGTATAATATTGATGGTCACTTGATGAAAGATTAAAAATGGCTTAACAAACTTAATATTGTTTAAGCAAAGTAACAACTGATTCACTCCCCCCCTCTCAGTTGCCTTAGTAATTTCAACACAACTTTGGTAAATACCATTTTACTGAGACAATTCAAAAGTGCATTTGTGTCTTTGGAATTATTCTGACCAAGTTTCCCTACTTTTTCATTTGTTGATGGAACTGTTGGTGCTTTGTATCCATCTACAATTGATTTCCAAATTTCAAATCCCTGTGCTTGTATATATGTCTTCATCCTTATGCTCCAAAAAGCACACTTATGTCCATTAAACTATGGTATTCCATTTTTATACAATTTTTTTCTCTCCATGATCTACCCTTGAGTGGTTAAACTGATTTATTAAGGAGCTTGCTCTGATACCAATTGTTGGATTACTTAGAGGGGGGGTGAATCAATAATAGAGAAATTATAATCCTTTTTAAACCAAATAATCCAAGTGTTATATCAATGTAGAATTATCATCCAATAATGAGAAATGAACAAATGAACAATCATATGCGTACAAAGTACACCAGTGTTTTACGTGGAAACCCAAAGAAGGAGAAAACCATAGAATGATTTTTCTTATATGTCTTGAATAATTACATTCATTGAAAGCACTAACTTCCTTTGTTTTCCAACTACAACTAGAAGGAGGCTCCAACCCCCTAGATTCTCAGGATACAACCCTAGGGAAGCTCCAACTCCCCAATTCTCTGGCTACAACCAGAAGGAGGCTACAACCCCCTATGTTCTTCGGCTACAACCGAAAGGTGGCTACGACTAGAAGGAGGCTACAACCCCCTATGTTCTCCGGCTACAACCAAAAGGTGGATAAAACCACATGTCCTTGACCCGTCCAACCACTCTGAAGTAAAAGTAGAATGATGGAACAAGTGTCACACTATCACTATGAGATATATCGTTGTAAATCTGTACCAATAAACCTGAACCATGCATCAACCATGCATCAACTTGCACCTCAACCTATAATCAACCTGTATCATAAGCAAGTGCATCAACCATGCACCAACCTGTACCTTAACCAAAATACCTCATTAATTTCATCATCCAAATATGATTTGTAACTCTATAATACACCTAGTGTATATGATCACATGCCTGAAAACCTTCCTTAACTTTAACAACAAGAGACTAGCATTTTCATCAAACTTTTCTTTAGTCTCACATGACTAGTTTTGCATTAGTCAACATCCCTAACTTGAAATAATAATAACTTTGTACCTGTAATGAATAAATATATGAATCTGATACAAAATGTTCTCTAGTGTGTTTTATGYAATTCCTCCAAGTTTCACTACTTGGAACCTCTCAGAAAAGGAGTTATAGCACAAATGGCATACCTTGTTGAATTATGTCTTATTCTAGAGAGAGACATTATAAAGTGTGCCCCACATGGAATATTTGTTGAATCAATATGAAAATGTTACAAAAAATACTAAATAATATACTCTAACCAACACATTTTGGCTTATGGAATTTGGATCTGCTATGAAAATGCTAGGACGTTTTTACCTGAAACACTTGTTTTAGACTAGTTTTAGTACTAGTCACAAACCCTATTTTCCATGGAGTGTAACTCCAAAACTACAACGGCCCACAAGATGAAATTTTTTCAAAATATACTTGGATATGTTTCCTCAATGGAATATCAATTTCACGGTCTGAATCATTCTAGAAAAAAATTATTGTGAAAATGGTGAGATGACCTGTAAATAACATATCTTAAAAAACATCATCAAAAGAATTTATCCTTCCTTGAATTCCAGCCTT
Organism: Picea mariana; assembly: GCA_032191745.1. Classification (NCBI taxonomy): domain Eukaryota; kingdom Viridiplantae; phylum Streptophyta; class Pinopsida; order Pinales; family Pinaceae; genus Picea; species Picea mariana. The sequence goes on along the minus strand of JASDQU010108494.1, from coordinate 18,108 downwards.
CTTTTCTTCACCATCCCTCGGAAATTTGGCTTAGATATACTTTGGTTACCTCAAAAACCTATAGATATTCAATATTCTCAAGTGTGATCTAAAATGAGAGAGCCTTGCCTCTTATTTATACTCTCCAAGTAGCTTCCTTAGAAACATCTTCTAGGTCACTTTGCCCACTTTCCTTATTTTAGGGTTAACCCACTTCTAATTTCTCTATTAAATTTATTATTTAAATAATTTATTTTATATTCACTTTAAATTATATTACACTCATCACTCCACTTTATTATTTACCTTCTAAAATATCTTAAACCACTTTGACTACTTTGACCTTTTGGGGCTTCTGGATGACATATGAGGGTCCTCCAACTTCGTAAGGTCATAACTCTCAAACCATGAGGAGTTATGTGACGTTACACATACCACAAAAAATGAAATGACATGTAATATCCATATACAATAGCATTACCTGAAAATATATCAAAAATCATACCATTATCCATCAAACAAACTTGGATCCATTACCCAAACCTGGGTTCTTCAACTTCTCATGGACACAACTCTCTAACTGTGAGGAGTTATGTGACATTCCACATACCACCGAAAATGGAATGACAAGCACTATCCATATAGGATAGTTTCGATGAAAAAATTCACTGACATTCATCTCATTATTCCACAAATAAGCATGGGTTCTCTAACCATACTTCTAGGATAACTCAATCTGCAAGCATCTTCCTGTTAGGGCTTTAACCATAAGGGGACCACTTTGGAGTTCATCCATTTGTACTTATTTTCAACCATGACAAGACAATAATGAGTCATATTTAAATGAAACAAACTTGGGTACATTACCCTAACCTTTTTTCTACCGATCTTTCTTCAAGAGTCGACATCAATGACAATCAACCTTAATCAAAAAGAACAAAATTCAATCTAAAGACAATTTGTAATAGACAAGAAAAATATATTGATAGTCAAAATTTCGAACCTCGATAGGTTCTCTCCCTTGTTTCTTTATACAAAAATGTCATGAGTTCTTGGGTAGTCACCCTCTTTCCAGGAATTAACTAAAAAATGTTGTAACTTATATCTTTAAAAGAAAATCATGTTCCCAAAGATAAATTTTGTCTTGCTAATTTAACTATTTACATTTCCATAATTTTATTTTATTTTCTCTCTCTCTCTCTCTCTCTCTCTCTCTCTCTTATATATATATATATATATATATATATATATATATATATTCCATGTGACTTCCTTTATTTTGTTTGATGCTTTTTCAGCAGCTCGAAATGGATCACGCCCTCTTGGAAACAACCAGATGTTGATGATAAATTCTACAACATTNTGTTGTAACTTATATCTTTAAAAGAAAATCATGTTCCCAAAGATAAATTTTGTCTTGCTAATTTAACTATTTACATTTCCATAATTTTATTTTTCTCTCTCTCTCTCTCTCTCTCTCTCTCTCTCTCTCTCTCTCTCTTATATATATATATATATATATATTCCATGTGACTTCCTTTATTTTGTTTGATGCTTTTTCAGCAGCTCGAAATGGATCACGCCCTCTTGGAAACAACCAGATGTTGATGATAAATTCTACAACATTGTGTAGCTCAAACCATTCATACTCTTGTTGACAAAAAAATATTTGGCATTTGGAAGATTTGATATATTTAACTTCAACTGATGAGAAGTTATGTAGCTCCTAACAAATAACAAAAAATACTCAATTTGTTTCCTGAATCCTGTAAATGAGCAAGCTAGCAACCTGAACACATAAATCATGCATCCACGTTCCTTTCCTTATAAAAATCATTCACTGAATATAAAAAATTCAACCCAAAGATTCATGGTATTCAAGAAAGGAAAATGAGATAGAAATGGTGGATAATGGGTAAGGAATGATCAAGTTTTCTCAATTAGGAAAGATAATGAAGTAGCTAAAGCAAAATAAAAAGGGAAATTACCATGCTCATCACCTACAATGCTCAATCCTCTAATATTATGCAATGTCGGTATTCAAGTTTGTGATAAATCCCATGAGGAAGCTATATCATGCATGTGGGTTTATTATTTTGGATTTGTTTCCTAGTTCCAATGTCATTTCTAACATATGTACTCTTTAGTCCATAATGTCGAGGAATTGGTTCTGCATGTTTGACTTTGGAGTGAATTGGTTGGGGCATCTCTCAATATTAAGTTTTCTAATAATATATCTCCTACTAAGGTATATTTAGTCTATGATTCCTATATCTTTGTGGAAGAAATGGACAGTTTACATTGTATAAACAACTATTGTGTCTTGTGTAAGCTTACAAAGGTTAAACTTGGGGTTAATAATTTTGAGTGAGAAGTATCTTAGGCATATTTCTATGTGATGAATTCATCCATAAAATAGAATCATCGGTAATAGTATTGGGATCAAAAGGTTACAATCAATCATTGAGTGATGGATCAATGCACGATGGAAACTACCAACCAATTGCTAGACCTCAAGGAAGTAGAATAAGTGTTGGTTGTGGAGCATGATTATCTTCCTAATTCAAAGGTCTTGTTTCAACCGTCTTTGGATCCCATTTCCTAAAATGGTGTGTGTGTGGGGGATTTCCCCACCAAATTTGTCGTCGATGGGGTAGCGACAATATTTTGGAGCCCCCTCTTGACGAGGGTTCAAGGAAAATTTCCCCAAAGAGATTTTTTTGGAAAAATTGCCTTTTAAAATATCGTAATTTCATAGTCAATCTGGACTATTCATTATAAGGTAACATATATGGTGGTAGAAATTATGTTATTGTTTTTTTTCCTAGAAGGAAACCCACTTTCATGTATGAGGGAATTGTATTGTGGGTATGTGTGTGGATGAATATTGTGTTCTGAGAGAGGATACTATGAGAAAATAAGACTAAGTTATATCAAGTATGTTATAGGTTGTATCCCTTCATTTTATAAATAATAATAAAGGAAGGACTAACAATTTATCTAGTGGATGTATCCCACATTGGGTGAACCACATATATCTATGTCTCTATTGTATTGTGTATCTTCTGAGTTTTTAATCTTCACATCTATTTTATTTTATTTCTCTGTGATCCTCTTTTTCTAACAATAATAAGTCACAACCTTCAATGTATATTGAAAGGAGGAAATCCATATATTTCGAGTATAAAATTGGTTCTCTACATTATCTGGTCGCTAGAATTTCATCCTTCCTTCACTCCCCAGGGACGTGATAATGTCTCCCCCTCTCCCCCTTCAATTTCTACTTCTATTGGGAAATTATCTCATTATGGGTCCTCTTTGGCCAAGGATGAGGACATGGATACTCAACACTCTCCTCAACCATAAATTGATGGTTCTTGAAGGTAAATTTCACCACATAGACCAATCAAACATGGAAATACACTTTATACGTAACACTAGAGAATCAAGTGAGGCTAGAAATAGTTTCACATTAGGGGCTAATTCTCTAGTTATTTTCTAAATTTGTCATGTTTTTTCATATAGTCTTGCTATTGTATCAATTTGTGAGGATATACCTTCCATGCTCATTAGTACTAGGATTATGGTAGTAGGGAATCTTACAAAGTTTTGGTAAAAAGACTCTTTTATTTTTTTTGATCGATGTGACCAACCTTACTTCTTTTGTATTACAACACTATCTAGTTTGGCTAAAATTATTTGTAATAAAAATAAATCCATTGTTATGAAAAAAATTCTAGAAAAAAAAATTCTTATCTTCTCATAGAACATCATCCATACCAATTGTAATGCACACATGTAATTCTATCTAGTTAAAAATTTATAATATTTTTTATTTTGAGGGAAGGTCTTGTTGGAGGGCCTAGTCGACTAGGCTAGGAAGTCAACTAATGTAATATGTCAGTTGCCTACAAGGACAAGTTGACTTAGTGGTTGAGTTGGTTGATCTTTGAGTCAGGTCGATTGACCAAAGTAGTTAGAGACGTTGTAACTAACTACCACCATAATCAATGTATAAATAAATGTGATCATGGATGTAACAAGAGAGGAAAGTGGTGCTTGATCTGATATAATAAAAGAATGCCTATTTTTGGTTCCATTTTCAGTTTTTTCCTTTATCTCTTTCTATGTGTTCATTCTTGTATATCACTATAGACTAATTTGTATATTATGCTATGTATTTTCACTACTTATAACATCTTCATGTAATCCATTAGATTACAACATTGATTTCATTCAATTCTCACAAGGAACATGTTTGTAATGGATTTGCACCTAGATTAATCTTTACAATGAGTTAAACACAATTAAGAGAGAGAGAGAGAGAGACAATTTCTGATAGTGAAAATTGGTGGCTTGTTCAAGGGGGATTCAGGCCTAGGCTTCAAAATTCTTGACCAAAAAATACCCCATAAACACCAGCATATTCAATATTTAAGGACTAAAGAAAGTATCACCTGAGATTCCATGAGAATCACATAGACCATATGTATCATGCAACTTATAAAGGAATATAACATACATGAGACATTCATCACATAAGCATGCATTCATTCATAATCACCATAAGAGTACCATGCATAATACTAAAGAATAAACATCCATTCAAACTATCACATACAAGAGATAGGGACAAAAGATGCTTTATTAATATTAACAACATTTAGACAAAATTACTACAAAGAGGGCCAAAGATTGTGAAAAATGCATACAAAATAAAATGGAGCAGAGCCATTCACTCAGATATATTTTCTCTCTCATATTCCTCTCTAAACACAATAAGAACTAATAAAATGCAGAATTGGAGCTCTCACTCATCTATAATTCTCATAGCATCCTCTCTTAGTGAACAAAAACCCAACCCTTACATAACCACATGCATCCCCCTCAATTTTATTGAAGTGTGGCAATAATTACAAACTTTCCATCTCACCCGTAACCTCAACCATGACTAGTCAAGTTCTTAAATAAATGGTTATAATGATTACTGAATATCTTCGAGTATTTGTACTACATGTGATCTTTTCAAGTCTTTATGCATAACACAAAATGGGTTGGAACATGTAGTAGATCTTTGGTTGGCACATGCACTGAAACTTGGCACTGTGCAATGCATTCTCTTGGGAACACACAGAGTGCTAACCTATGACATGCGTTTAGTATTAAAAAAACCTTAGGGTGCCAACAAAAATCCTTATGGGGGCTATTATACTGGAGCTTCCTTGAAAACTATCTAGTTTGGAAGGTAGACTCTTGAAAAAAAAATCAATAAGATAGTTGCTTAGGGAGAATTTGGGTAAAAGACTATCTTAGGGTGAATATTTATATGGCAATCCTTAATCAACCAGGACTAGTCATAAGTAGAGATTTCTCTAGATCATGTCAATCGATTGGGATCAGACTAGAAAAGTGGATGGAAATTTTAAAGAAAGAAGTCGATAGAAATACAATAGACAAGAGAAGTTTGAATAAAAAATGCATCCAAAGGAATTATTGGTCCTACGAAAATGATGGCACCATTGGGATGAATGGAGAAAGAAAACATCAATTTACAAGAAAAATTCAAAGGAAGAATCAATTGAATATGAAAGTGATCGATGCATGGATAAATTAAACCAATAAAAATTTGATGGTGAGAAAATGAAGTCAAATGGAACACACTTAATTCCTCTCATTAGTATTGAATTCCATCAAAATGACAATCACACACACGACCAACATATAAGTACATCCAAATCTACTATAAAACACCTTGCACTACAACACAATCCACATTGTATAAATTCTCATAAAGTTTTCTTAAGTCCTCCAAGATACAAGCACAAAAAATCCCTAGTGTACAGTCTAAAAAACCCTCCCCATTCAATAAGTCAGTAACAAGTTTACTAGTAGAACACTTACTCAAAATTCCATTGAAGATTAGAGGACAAGTTTAGTCAAAGTAGAAGTTGGTTGAATCAAATACTAATAAGAGGTTTGATAAGCACATTAAATATTGGAGCATGAATAGAAAACATCCTCCATGTGCAGATGGAGGAAATTTACTAAGAGAAGCACTAGATAAATTTCATTAAATGGGGCCTAGTAGGGGGTGAATGGAGAAAGGAAACTCTCATGCTTGAGAAATCTAAAATCATATCTTAGATGGGTGAGTTGCAGGTCATAGGGTTCAATGGTTGGAACGAAAAAGTTGTAAAATTCATAATTATTCATTATCACCATGGTTAGCATTGGCTTGACCTACCAATTGCAATGACAATTGGATTAATCCAAAAAATTACTAGTCTACCAAGAAAAGGAGACTCAATTCGAAAGAAAATTAAACTATTGACATGGATCCATAAGTTTACAGGATGAATAACTACAAATAATTATAAGGTTTTGGTCATCATCTAGGTGTTCAAACAACATATCAAGTGGGGATGCATCATAATATCCCTATGATTAACCTTTTTAGGTTGAGCATTAGATGTCAATATTAACATGCTATAATCCATTGGAATAATCATTGAGAAAGATAAGGAATTTAATTGGGTTGAACATGTTGTTGAAATCCTCAGAACCAATTTGGAAGAATGTTGGGATTCATACAAGTCTATTAGGTACTCATCATTGTTAATTTGGGTCACAATGAATCATATTTTCCTACTTTGTGAGACTACCACCACCAAGTAAAAAACCCCACCTATGATAAATGTTGAAAGTTTTGCATCATATTGGATAGGCATAATTGAGTGGTTAACACCTAAATACATGTTCCAAGACTGGGTAAAAACACTTTAGAACTCTTCCCATCACTGGAAGATTTCCCAGATAATTAGAATATCCCTACCACCATCATTTCATATCCATCTAGATATTAACTTCACCAAGGTTTCGTATGCAAGTGGAGCACTAGAAGAGCTTAAAGAACTCAAATACCAACCCAAAATTGAACAAATATTTTCTAACGTTTCTCGATAGTAAAAAAAAATCATTCTAGTACCACCTCTTTCCTCAGCCACAATCATTGACATAATCACACCCTTGAAGGATGCATAATTCAATGAAGATCGAGAAGCAATAACATATGCCATTCCCTTTGTGGTACATACAAATTAAATGTCGAAATCTCCAAAGAAAATGTCGACTAGGAGAAATAAACTAACATAGGGAGAAACATTGGTTGACTTGCCTAACTATTAAACCGAGGATGATTTGCAAACCCTCATCCAAATAAGGGAATATATTGAATTTGAAGAGCCTATAATAAAGAAAATATTAGAGAGAGTTTCATAGAACGTATTAACGATAAAAAATGATAGATGAGGAAAAGAAACTAGGGAGAAAGCAAAGAAAATAAATGTGTATTGGAGTCAAGCATCATATTGTGGTAGGATAAATCTATGAAACAAGACAAAGAAATGATTATTGATGCAATAAAAAATAGTATAACAATTTAGAGATAAACCCAAATCTAGACAGAAAGAATGTAATAACAATAGGTATGGAAAGAAGTTGAAGCTACTACTAGTGAATTCAAGAAGAAATGGATTTAAAAAATCAGTAAAATACACATAAAAATGTCATGAGTCCACCATTGAATTAACCAAGAATTKTTTTCCTAGAGTACCAACCCCCATTTTGTAGAAAAATACATAGCAATCAACTGTGCCATAGTAGTCAACTGCCCCTTCTCAACTGACTCAACCACCTTAGTTGATTGACTTKCCAAACGAACATCAAAATGAACCAAATGATCATCAACAATATTTAAAATAATACTTGACATAAAACTCATCAAGAGACCCAACTCTAGGATCAATGAATGAACCATCTAGTTGACGAACAACAGTAGTCCACCCTACCAACAGACCATAAGCCACTGCAAGTTACTACATCAAAATTTTCTTCAAATCATCCAGGAAATAAAACAACACTAACAATACCCCAATCACATAAATGCAAGGATCATGGGAAACAAGGGGACAAGAAAAAGAAATGACCAAAGGTCTTTATGGCCTTTCTATTGCAAGGAGACCCCAGCAATACATCAAAGGTAAAATTTGATCCAACAAACGTTACTGATGGTGAAATGTTGGAATTATATCATGAAATTAGTAAGGAAATCATCAAGAGATGGAGATACTCTACAATGGGAACATAGATATTACAAAACCATAAGAATAAGGAACAAAAATTATGGCAAGACTACAAAAACAAATCCAAGGCAAGTTGGGTATCATCCATAATGATCCATCTACAAACCAAGTAAATGGCATGGATAATTTGATTCATGAATTAATTGACAGACATTAGCAATTATAGGAGGAAAACAAAAGACTGAATATCGACCAAACTAGAGCTATTTTACAGAGAAGACATTAAAATTTTGAACAAATAAAGGCAAACTCGGAAGGAACAAGTGGCCATGCCTCCAGTATGAACATTGTTCTCAAAAATTGGCCCATGTATTTTTCTAATAAATGTAGTCAATTGAAGGTCCAACAAGATTTTACTGAAGACCTCACCAATAGAAGGAACATCATTTCAAACGTGTGAGCATGCTATGCTTTGACCAAGTATATTCCGCAAGAAAAACAAAAACAAGGTGAATTATTGGCCTAAGAACATCAATGGTTTTAGGAAAATATAAATGCATAACTAGAAGTCAAAACTAACTCAAAACACATTGAAAAAACATATAAACAATTCCATAACATGCAAGAGAAATACAATCTAGACTTAGACATAGTACATAATGCCCCCATTCCTAACAATTTGGGCTACTTAGTCCAAATGGAAACACTAAGCATAAAAGTAGAATGAGCACTAGAATACTAGTAGGATTTGGAAAATTGACTCCAAAATATAGCACCACATATCTATAGACTCTATATCAATGCTCCAAAAGCTACTCCTATTCATGAACAATATGCACTCTCTACTTATCCACTGATCCAGGAGCTTGATGGGGCTCAGAAAGGCCTAAACATTAAAGTTCTCGAAATGGCTTCAAAACGGGTGTGTGTGTAGTCCTCATCAATAAGAACACAACACAACTTGAACGAGCTCACACAGACATCGTATGCTCCAGATATTGTGATCTGTTTGTTTTTCCAAACATGAAAAAAGTTAATAGTCAACAGGCCAAAAATTCAATGCTAACATCAACATGACATCATGATGATGACATGGAAGCTTTTGGATGTGACACTTGGCAGTTGACTGTAGAGTGACGTGGACATGTTACTAACGTGGTAGGTATACTTGGACCAATCAGGGAGTGACACATGTCACCACTACAAGGGTGACATGTGGCACATCCATATTGATGGCATGGCAGGTATACGTGGACCAATCAGGGAGTGACATGGGTCAGGATAGCTATCCCACCCTCACTGTAGGTCTTAACCGTATATGGAACAATAAAAATTTGAACTTACTAAAGGATTCAGGCGGAAGAGAAAGGGTTGGGGCCTAGCCCTAGCCCCCAGTTCTATTTTTAAACACATGCTTAGACTTGATACCCTTTGGCGTGTGGTTATGACTTGTATCCAACACTCAACATAGATCACGGAACCACACATATGACTTGGGGTCTCGTCATATAGCACAAATATATGGTTTACGCTACAGTCATATAACATTCCACCATGTGTCCATACGTATATATATCAGCGTGGATGTGTGGGGATAGGTGCTCAGTTGGTCAGGCTAGCCTGTCAACCAAGGTGCTAGGAACCACGTCCTAATCTATCCATATAAGCATGTAGATACAATAGTCGTGGCCACATGGCCACCATCATGCGACCAAGAGCCAAGATGTAAGGGGCCAACGTGCCCATCTTAGTCTGGGGCCACATGGAGGCACCCAATATGACCAAGGGTTGGACCATAAGGGGGTTGCACCCTATTTTGTCATAAAGTGGGTTTAATTCTTTAGAATAGTGATTTTGTAATGATGTTTGAAGTAATTTTAGAGATTTTTGGTTAATATTGGGGGATATTGGGCCCTTTTTGAGGCCAGATCTTGGGGAAAAGTTGGTAGTTTGTTACCAACTTCAAATCTATATAAACTAGGGATTCTTGAAGCCAAAAAAGGACATTCAGAGCAGGTTTATGCTGAAGATTTTCCAAGCCAAATCCATTTTATGCAAGGAAACTATTGAGGAGAGCACCTTTACGAGCTCCGATCATCCGATTTTAGTGTCGTATGTTTTGTTGGGTTACAGAGATATGGTAGAACAAGACCATATCAGTTTGTAACCTTTTTGGTACTGTTGTGATGCAATTTTAAATATTTGAATAGAAATAAGAAAGCCTCACTCATCAAGACAAAGGCCTAGAGACTTAGGCGAGATTCTCAAAATCCTTTATCAAATTGATGTTTATGGTTTACTAATCCTCATGTTTTATTTCAAATCTGTATATATGTATATGGCTGTCATGTTTCATTTATAATTCTTTCTCTTTCATTTAGCTTCCTAAATGGTTAATTAACACATGCTAAATAACTCAACCATTATCGTATAAAAGATCTTTTCAGATCAAGTGGTATCAGAGATCTGGTAGAACAAGACCAGATCAGTTTGTAACCTTTTTGGTACTAATGTGATTTACTTTTAAAGATTTGAATAGAAATAATAAATCCTCACCCACTAATACAAAGGCCCAGAGACGTAGGCGAGATTGTCGAACTTTGTTATCACATTGGTGTTTATGGTTTGTTGATCCTCATGTTTTATTTCAGATATGTATATATGTATATGGATATCATGTTTCATTCATAATTATTCCTCTTTCATTCAACTTCCTAAATGGTTAATTAACACATGCTAAATAACTCAACCAATGTCGTATAAAATATCTTTTCGAATCAAGTGGTATCAGAGCTAGTTGACATTTGGATTTGAGTTTTGCATGATTAATAGGGAAAATCTACATCGTGGTGAAGGTGAGATTTTTGAATATAATTCATTGATTGGATTGAGAAAGAGAAATTATCAAAGTGAGAATATGGCATCGGAAGAAGGACTTTCTCAGGATCAGAAATATTTTCAAAAAACTTTCTTCGCCATGTCAGAGATGATGAAGGTTTTGTATGAGGATTACTTGGAATGGAAGAGACCGAATCTGGGTGAATCTTCAAAGGGAAAAATTGAAGAATGAGAGGATCCTCCTAAAATTCCTCCCTCACCTCCATCTTCACCTCCTTCTTCTCCTTCGTATTCAAGTTCAAGTTCAAAAATCTCTGCAAAGAAACATGTCCATAAACATAAACAAGAAATGCATTTACTAAAACTTGATGTGAAATTCGAATTACCTATGTATGACAGTGAAGTTAATGTAGAGAGACTTGACAATTGGGTCATACAGATGGAGTTTTATTGCAGTGTGCAACAAATCAAGGAGGAGGCCACTCAAATCAAGTTGGAATCACTTTGACTTGTAGGCACAACACTCATCTGGTGGCAAAGAAAGTTTCAAAATGGCACGCAACAAGTGGGTAATGTATTTCCATCATGGCAAGTTGTTTATTTCTGCACTTAGAAAGAAATTATATCCTTTGGGTTATAAAGAGAAAGCTCTAATTGAATGGAAAGCTACTAAACTAAGAAAATGACAAACGGTGCAAGAATACACGGATGGATTTTGTAAAATGGCATTGATGTTAGATATTCCTTTACATACCCAAGAAACTTTTATGAAGTATATGGGATGTTTACCTGGACATATTCTAAACATTGTATTCATGTTTGGACCTACTAATCTTGATGAGGTTTATGTTCAAGATACATACATTGAGGTAGGGAAAACAAGATTTGGTGTATCAGGGGAATCATCTTCAAGGAAAGAGAACAAAAGGAAGTGGAATGGAAAGAAGGAAAATTCAGTTGCAAGAAAAGAAGAGAATCCCTCTTGCAAGCATTCCAAGAAAGAGGGGCATGATGAGGACCATTGTTGGAAATTGCATCCCGAGAAGAAACCAAAGTGGTTCAAAGAAAGGAAAGGGAGGCAAATAGTTGCAGCAGTAACACGACCAACAGACTTGGGATCTGATTCGGGTGATGAATCTAAAGTCTCATTGGTTGGTTTGACAGGTAAAATTGGTGATGGAATTGATTCTAGAAGTAAATTGTTTCACATAAGGGTCATAATGAGGCATACTATGGTCAACACATTGATAGATAGTGGATCTCAATCTAACTTAATTTTAGAGGAATTGGTTAAACAGTTGGGATTAAACACACAAATGCATCATAACCTTAGAAACTTAAATGGATAAGCAACAATCATCAATTGCACATAACAAAGAAGTGCACATTAAAATTTGCAATTCCATCTAAGTTTGTGGAAAAGGTAACATGTGATGTGGTGCTTCTAAGTGAATGTGGAATGGTCTTAGGAAGTCCATACTTGTATGATCATAAAGGAATCTTCTATAGGGAAAAGAATCAATATCACTTAACCAAAGCAGATCAAGAATATGTGATTTGTGCTCATATTCTAAAGGAAAATAAAACTCTTCAAACTATGGAAAAATTAAGAAAGGCATCTCAAGCACGCAACACACCTATAATTGTTTCAAATCAAGTAATCTATCTTAAGAAAGAACATGATATGATTGTAGAATGGAAAATCAATCAAACTTTGCTTCAAGATAAGCTAATGTCGTGCAAATATTACAAACATATCAGCTCATATGGAGTCATATTTGTTATGCTATCATTAGTAATGTTTTTAGCATGGATGATAGAAACTTCAGTAAAATGTGACAGAGTACAAATGGATAACAATATGCTGTCAGTTATAATGATTGTTTTACAGTTGATCTTGATGAGACAGATGCACAGGACGAAGTTCAAAGACAGAGAAAAAGTCAGGTGGCCTATCCTGAGCTTGATGACTGGCCAGTAACCTTTTGGGGACCAAAAGGTATTTAGTGGGGAGGTGTGATCCATAATTGGATCCAGGAGCTTGATGGGGCTCAGAAAGGCCTAAAAATAAAAGTTCTCATAATGGCTTCAAAACTGACATGTGCATAGGTCTCGTCCATACGAACCCAACACAACTTGAACGAGTGGAGGAGAAAGGGTTGGGCCCTAGCCCTAGCCCCTGGTTCTACGGCTTACCACATGCCCACACTTGATACCCTTTGGCATGCAGTTATGACTTGTATCCAACACTCGACATAGATCACAAAACTACACATATGACCAGGGGTCTTGTCGCATAGCGTGGATATATGGTTTAAGACACTGCCATATAACATTCCACCATGTATCCATACATATATAGATCAACGCAGATGTGTGAGGATAGGTGTTCGATCAGTCAGGCTAGTCCATCAATGAAGGCGCTAGGAACCGGGTCCTAATCTATCTAGATAAGTGTGTGGATGCAATAGTCACGGCCACATGGCCACCATCATGCGACCAGGAGCCGAGATGTAAGGGGCCAACGCGCCCAACTTAGTCTGAGGCCACATGGAGGAATCCAACATGATGAGGATCCGGACCACAAGGGGGTTGCACCCTTTTTTGGCATAAAGTGGGTTTACTACTTTAGAATATTGATTTTTCAATGATTTTTGTAGCAGTTTTAGAGATWTTTGGCCAGTATTGGGGGATATTGGGCCCTTTTTTATGCCAAATCTTGGGGAGAAGTTGGGAGGTTGTTAACAACTTCATATCTATATAATCCAAGGATTCTTGAAGCCAAAAAAGGACATTCAGAGTAGGTTTATGCTGAATATTTTCCAAGCCAAAGCCATTTTTATGCAAGGAAACTATTGAGGAGAGCACCTTTGCAGGCCATTTTTGGGATCTTCGATCATCCGATTTCAGTGTCATTTGTTTTGTTGGGTTCTATAGATCTGGTAGAGAAAGACCAAATCATTTTGTAACCATTTTGGTATTGTTGTGATGTACTTTTAAGCTTTGAACAAAAATAAGAAATCCTCACCTACTAAGACAAAAGCCCGAAGATGTAGGCGAGATTGCCGAACTTTGTTATCACATTGGTGCTTATGGTTTGTTGATCCTCATGTTTTATTTCAGATATGTATATATGTATATCAATTTTATGTTTCATTCATAATTCTTCCTCTTTAATTCAACTTCCTAAATGGTTAATTAACACATTCTAAATAACTCAACCATTGTCATATAAAAGATCTTTTTGGATCATCCACCAAGGAAAATATTTTATTTATTTCGTCTAAGAACATCTATAACACAACCTGTTGTATTTGAAGTATATGTATTGACCCCATATAGTCAAGAAGAGGATCTCGACTAGTTTGAGAAACTTATAGTTGAATGAGAAGCCCAAGCACAAGGTGAAGAAGCATCAATAAACTAGCCAAAAGAATTGAAAAATTCAGTTCTAACATAAGAAGTTCCAACCGAGTCAGTTCCAATAGCACCAATAACACCAACAATTGGTTCAACAATGCATTCTTGAGAACATGTGTTGTAAATTTTGACATTTTAACATTTTTGTAATCTTCTCTAACTCCAAACTCCTTCTTCTTTGGGATGAAGAAGGATTTGAGGCTATGGGAGATGTTGGAGGGCCTAGTTGAATAGGCTAGTAAATTGACCAATGTAGTATGTCAGTTGACTGTAAATACAAGTTTACTAACTAGTCATGTTGGTTGACCATCGGATCAGGTCGACTGACCAGAGTAGTTAGAGACGTTGAATTACCTTCCACTAGAATCAATGTATAAATAGATGTGATCATGGATGTAATAAGAGAGTTGTAGGGACCTAATTTAATTAAGCCTAATAAAATTCATAAATTTAAACAATTAAGATTATTTCGACGTATAAACAATAAGTAATTTCTTTGTTCAACATATAAGCAGCAGAAATTTAAATTTATGAACAACATGCAAATAATTTTAAATAACCATCACATGTTCATGAGAGTGTGTACATAAAAATACCTCTGTCTGATGCTAAATTCCCGACCTCTGGTTGTCCTCTATGTTATTTTGCCCAAAACTCTACCTGATGCTCTGACCAAACCCTGCCCAAAACTGACTAACCACCCAACTAGTTAGGAGCAGTCTATCCGTCTCCCTAGCTCCATGATTTCGTGAGGATTCCTGGCCCCTGAGCCCAAAAATCCCATCAACCTAGTGCCCCCTGCAACAGTTCACCCAACCTCCAAAACCAACTCCAAAACCAGAAAAATATCCAACAACCAAATACAGTCCTCTTCTCCCAATGTTTCATAATGCCCCTTCCCGAAGGCCTCTGCCTAGTCATATCTCCCCCCATTCACTGACTCCCTACCCTCCTTTAATGCCACCCACCTTATCCCTTCATTTATTATCTTATCCTTCCATTTATTACCTTATCCCTCCACTCAATGCTTCATTCCACCCCTGCATATGTAAAGTCTTATAATAAATAAATTAAAGTTATTAAGCCCTTTAATTCATTACCCAAACCTTTAATGAGTCAATTAATTAATTAATTAATCAATCAATGGATATAAAAAATTAATTAATAAATAAATAATATTATTAATAAATAATCATTGTTTAACCAAAACATATTAGGACAGTTAACTATCTAATTAATTATACTTGATAAACCTTAAGCAATCATTTAACTAGGGTTGTTACATACACCCACCCTTCAGGAAACTTCATCCCGAAGTTAAAGTATTCTATGATACAAGGGAAAAGAAACATGGTCCACACATTCATAACAAATAACCATCATTATTACTAATTCATACTAGTGTACATGCACAAGAAATGCATGTGTAGCTAGTACATACAAGTCTCGTTCATGTAATAATATCAATAACTATCATCTCTATAGTAATTTCCTCATGCATCCAATCCATTCAAGAAGACTATTCTTTGTATGAAATACAATAAACCAATCAAATGTTTGTGAGATCCTTTAATTTCAATTACCTAGCTCAACATTGTTATTTAGACAATTGTAATTTAATTACATAATTATGAATATTCATATATATATGCATTTTCTTTTCAGAAGGAAAAACAATAAGTTCCAACATAGGGAAAATCTCCATACACTCTCAACTATTTCTACTCATCCTTCCTCCCTAACTTACTTCCATCTTCCATTCCTATCCTTCCTCTGCTGGACTATCTTGGAGCATCAACTATATTGACCTAACTCCAAATAGAACCCATAAACGAAAGTGTCACTATCTTGACCAAGCTTCCCCAACAGACAACTGACCGTCATCATCACACGTCTAGGGGAGTGTGAGCTAACATCATCCTCCCATGACTTCAGGTTTCAGAGGATACACAGTGGGAATTGCCTCCACCCCTCCTAATCATAACTAGGGTCCACACCCTACAATGGAATATATAGTGGCACCGTGTTCCTGGGAGTTTTTTCATTGTTTATTCAGTTTTGGGTAGTCTCGTCACCTGAAATCCTGCACTAGTCCACATATCATAGCAATGTATCCAAACCAATATAATTTCACATACAAGGATTCATACCATATTGTTTCTCGGCCAGTGGTCATGTCATTCACTTTCATCATTATTATCCCATGGCTATTTCATAGCCCATAACCTGTAGATTAGTCTGTAACACAAACTCACATTTCTATGCATTATCATCATGTAATTGCATACAATCATCATTTCAAATCGGTATCCGTGTACCAACAACTTAACATTAAAGTTTTCAAGTTAGAAATAGACCTCATAATATCCCATAATTCAATTTCGACACCCATTCATAAAATTATCATTTACAAAATAGATTGCATCATATCCAACATCATTCTAATAACATTTAAACCTTCGTAGGATTCTCATTCACACAATATATCGCATCATATCCATCATAATCAATAGCATTTAAACGTTCATAAAATTTACATTCACATAGTAGATCACATTATATCCATCATCATCAATAATATTTAAACATTCATAAAATTTACATTCTCGCAATATATCGCATCATATCCATCATTATCCAAATATATTTAGACATTCATAAAGGTTCATACGTCTTAAAATTTTAAGTGTATAATTTAATAGTTTCACTATGAATAGAAAATAAAAGTGCAGGCCTCAGGTAATCCTGGATATCTAAGTCAAAAGGTGGTGTTACATACACCCAACCTTCGAGAAACATATTCTCGAGGTGGTAAAAAAAGTGAGGGATAGTCTCGTCGTAATGTCTCGACGTCTTCCCAAGTAGCAGATCCTGGACTATACTTGTCCCATTGGACCTTAACTTGGTCTACCAGACAGTTCCTGAGCTGTCGAACTCTATGGTCCAATATCCTTCACGGTTCTACCATGAGAGTTCCCACATCCGATACCTGCAATTCCTTCCAATTTAGTTTATGCGATTCATCAGCAACGTAATGATGTAAAACAGATACATGAAAAACGTTATGAGTTTTATGCAAGTGGGGTGGAAGTATGAGACGATAAGCAACGGCTTCAATTTTCTCTTGGATTTTGAATGGTCCTATAGATCAAGGTGACAACTTTGTCCCCTTCCCAAACCATATGGTACTCTTATTAGGCCTGATACGAATGAAAACCTGGTCTCCCACTTCATAACTTCGGTTGGTCCTGTGTGCATCCGCGTAACTTTTCTGTCTATCATGTGCTTCCTTTAGTCTTTGCCTGATTTGAATCACCTGTTCCTCCATCTCTTGAATCAATTCTGACCCAACTATTACTCAGTCTTCTAATCTTTCCCAACTCAAAGGTTTTCTGCATGGCCTTCCATACAGATCTTTGTAGGGTGGCATTCCAATGGAGCTATGAAAATTGTTATTGTAGGCAAACTCTACCAAAGGTAGGTACTTCTCCCAATGGGTTTGATTATCCATGACATACATCCTAAGCATGTGTTCCATGACTTGATTTACTCTCTCAATTTTCCCATCTGTTTCAGGATGATAAGTTGTGCTTAAGTTCAACTGAGTCCCCAACGTTGACTGCAAACTTTTCCAAAACCTAGAAGTGAATCTAGAGTCCCTATCTGAAATGATCTTCTTAGGTATCCCATGTAAACAGATAACCTTTCTTACAAACACATGTGCCACATCAGTGACATCGTAAGTGTCTCCAACCGGAATAAAATGAGCACTCTTGGTTAACTTATCCAC
>JASDQU010108493.1:51067-62885 GCA_032191745.1 Picea mariana | reverse complement strand
ATGACCAATCCGCAAAAGGGGATTTGGTCCTTATACAATTACCGACTTGATTAATCCTCAATGGGGATTAATCTAATAATAAAAATAATAATAATGACATGATTAATCCACAATGGGGATTTAATCCAATAACAAAATAATAAGAATGCTCTTCACAGTTACATTATTTCAACACAAAGAGCATCCAACTGCCCTTCCTATGAAAGAAATCTGCAGTAGGTTTATACTAAACTTTTCCCGAAAAAATTCAAAGAATGTATTGGCAACCAAGATTTAAGAACAAAATCGTGAACACATATAATCCAGTGATCTTATAATTACGAATGATTACAGTCAAAGAAATATTTATGTAAAACATTCATTTTTATCTATCAATTAAACATCAAAGAAAAATCTTGATATTAAAATTGATATGATGATCACAATCACAACATATGGAACAACAATGGACGAATGACATCTATAGCATAAATATCATAGAACATAACATGTCATTGAGACTAAAGCTATACAACACATTAATATCCCAAGATAAGAGAAACAAATCATTAATGAAACAACATTCACAGTGGTCTAAAGCCGAAATGCTTATAATTTGTTCCATTAAGTTCTGAGAATCATTCATCCATCATTGGTTCCAGGCCAAGATGCCTTTACTTACAAAAAGAAGAGTATTTAAAGTGTTTTGAAATCCTATTTTCCCATATCCTAAGATAGGATAAGATCTCATAAGATCAAAATATTACAAAAATAAAGGGCTAACAGCCACCCATAACTGAGTTGATTTTTCTCAAAAAATAATAAAAGATTTTACAAGGCAAACAGAAAAAGAAATACTAATCATTCGAATGCAAAATTGAGCATGTTTCTCCCAGATGATTAGCATCAAGATCTACTATTTCCTGAAAACAAAACAGGAATAAGTTAGACAAATTATTAACAACTTATTTCTAATTTTTTTTTATTTAAAAATGACTTGGCTACATAATCGAAAGATTATGTAGCCACTCTTATCTTAGCAAACAAGATCTAATTTCAAACTGATTCGATTAAAAAAAATAACATGAATATAATAAAAGGAAAATTGTTTTACCATTTCAGGAATTGACTAAAGATGGATCAAGGTAGCTCGGAATTGATTATGGCTTTAACACTGTTTGTGTTTTTTATCACTATATTCCCTGTTCTCTTAAAGCGTTTAGCCCTCCTTTCTGTGTTTCCTTTAAGGTCGAGATTTTCTTGTCTCAACAATTCGCTTCGAGCTGTGAGTGTTTTCATGCGAGCCTGAAGGATAGGAATATCAGTGTAATATCGTTCAATCCAATGCAAACAAATGTCACATTGTATTGAAGGATCGACTTGTTGGTGAAGCGTACAGTCAAGTCTAGTTGCATCGGCCTTACCTATTATTTGCCCTTGTCCAACCCCAATACCAGGAAACCCCTCTTTACCCTTGAGACATGGTGGAAGACTAGTAACAAAGTCATAGGGTTCAACAGGATCAAAACTTCGACAATACGAGTCTTCTAAAGCCAAGAAATCTTCAATTTCAGAATCTGAGACCTCATTGACCTTGATCGAGCCGATTTAGCTCAAATGAGAGTCGTTCCGATTCCTCAATTTTCTCGAAATAAGGCAACCTGCTCTTTTGTTTTGAAACCCTAATGCTGTGTGTTTTTGTTTTGTCTTTTTGAAAGATCTTTTTACATCGGGTTTCACAATGGCGTTCCGGCCAGCATCTAATTCAGGCATAGGAGGTTCACTTAACTTGAATTCAACAGCCTATTGCTTATGTGAAGACTGACTTGGCATTACCTCGTCTGGAGGATTTTTGCTTAGAGATTCTGGTTCATTATTTGGGATGTCAGACTGCTTTTTCATTAGTGGTTCACCCGAATTAGGGTTTTCTACAGGAATGATCGTAGCAAACCCATTTCTTGTTAAAAATTCATCCCAGCAATCTCCCACAGTTGTCAGATGGTGAATCAATGGAATTTTAATCAAGTCGTGGTGGAAAATAATAGAGTCAAGGCTCTGTTTGTTATCCCTTTTAGACATTTTGTACAGGCTTCTCAACAGATAGAAGGGCATGTTTAATTGGAAACCTATAAAATGCATAAGCAGTCATATATGATAGAGGAAAATCAAACCATAACGACCCTCACAGGTCACAAACTATTTGAGAATGAACAATAGTCCATGCCACCTAGGTTTAACCAAATAAATAGGGATACCTTTTTCGCAGCAATTGATTTTCCTAGAGGTCATGAAGAGGATCCAAGGTACTTCTTCAATCTTCGAGTTCTTGAACCATTTCTCACCGGTGGATGGGAGCCCTATGGCTTCACTCACAAACCCCTCAGTTACCTCAAACTGGATATCTCCAACTTTCGCTCTACATCCATCGAACGTCTTTGCAAAAACCCTCACTACTTGAAGGTTATGGCCTTTGAACCTTTTTAGGAAGGCATCCCAGCCTTGACTTCTTAAATATTCGATTGCATCATCGTGTGAGAGTAATGTTTGAGAGCCATTCGGCTCCAAATGAACAACAAGAGCCATTACAAGTGCGACTAGGATGTAACAGGGATGAATCAAAACAATTCTAAGCTTGGATGGTAGGGGCGATAGGAGAAAATCCAAATGTATAAAGAGGAACAAACCATACTGAAGGTTGTGTGTTATCATAGCATAAACATCGAGGGTTTGGTCATAGGGCTTCACCATTCCTGGTAATGAAAACCCGACTCACGGGATCGATAACCTATACCCATAATGAGAGACTCATTAATTCAATGTGCCAACGAGGTGAGTTAAGTACAAAGTACAGTAGTTGCACATTGATTAACATGACTACTAGCATGACCATTTGTTTTTGCAAATGGTTTGAATATATCGAAACAAAAAATCCTCATAGATTCAAATGCAGACCATCTAAGCATATAAAAATTATATCAATATCCAAAATATTCCAAATATAAGTCAATCAAGTCTTGGATTTAAATTGAATATAAGCATGATGACCCTTAAAAGAAATCCCTGTATAGATAATATAACACAAAGTTAAGTTTTCATGTTTGATTCATGCTTTTAGTCATGAATCAAACATGAAACAAAACGAAAATGAAAACTTTAAAGAATTAATGAACATCTCATCTAGTCCAATAGTCATCTCAAAATGATAATATTTACAGGATGAGGTGAAGGAAACTATAGAAAAAGTAATTTCTTGTTCAAATAACGAAATCGTGTAGGGCTGCCAACAATGGTGACTTATTGGGCGAAGCAGTTATCTCTGTATCACCAGAAAGTTCATGTTAGGACAGATCAAAACGATTGAAAAATTAAAGAACGATCAACAATAAGTCAAGCATCCCGATCAAAATAAAAAAATTACACAATCTAGTGTTAGATGTGTTTCTGTCCAAATGCAATCTTGTGAAAAATTTTAATTACGAGAGAGACGATATTTAGGCAAATGACTCTGATACTATTGACAGGGTTGTTGCTACTAGTAGGCATCCATAGCCTTGGCAGGAATGTCAATTAACCCACTCTAACATCTCTACCCTGTCCAAGAATTATCAATTCAAGATGAAAGACATTTTACGATTAATATCAAAAATTTATACCTGATAATTTTCTTGAACCCAACATTGTTTCGCTACCAACAAGCATGTTCAACACCCCGTCGAAGTTGTCTTGGCATCATGCATGCATTTACCCGCTGCCTGCAGACCTGTTCAGTATCTCGGTGGGTTTACAAACACTTCCCACACCTTGTAGTTCTTTCATCTCTCTAGAAGTTATTTACAATTTGACATAAATTTTATGATCTTCAGGAGAGAGGGGTGATGCTGAAAATTTCAGATTCCGAAACACTTTATATTTTCCAACTTAATTTCTCACTTGACGACCTTCATCATGAACTGAATTTAGGTTTTTGATAAGAATAAATTTTCGAGGACAGGAAGGCATACTTGATTTTTTTTTCTTTAAAAATAGGGACAGCGTAAAGAGCTTTAATGATGATCGTATATTCTCATGATTATAAAGTGAAACCAGGAAGACTATTTTGAACATGAAGTTTATTTTGCGAGTCTAAGTTTTAGCAATTTACAATATTGATGCTTTGAAATGACCTTGACTTTTGCTTTATGATGAGACATTATGGTTTCCTTTCATGAACTAAATGGTGACACATACATAAATTTGTTCAGAAAACAGTGAAAACAAGCAAAATGAAAAGAACCAAAATAAAAAAACAAAAAGAAAATTAAAAAAAAGGAAAATATGTACAGAGAGGTGGATCTGGAATCATCAGGAAAAATACCTTTTGAGAGCTTGGCCATTCACCATAAAAGTGTCTGGATGTCCCTCCAAATTGTGTAGACGGAAAGAGTTGGGACCTAGTTTTTCAGAGATTACAAACGGTCCCAACCAAAGATTCTGGAACTTGGTGTGTTACCCTTTTCCCTCGTGGGGTTTATCCCATTTGAGAACCAAGTCTCCTACCTCGAAGTTCCTATCTAAAGAAGAGTTTGAATCAAACCAACTTTTTACAGTTTGTTGATGATGATCTATCTTCTGCTTTGCTTGCACTCTTACTTCCTCCAGTTTTAATAAGGCATTGATTCGACTTTCAAGAGGGGGGCAGACCTCCTCTTGGACTTTCTGCGATAATTGCAGGGATGGAAGAAAAAAATGAGGGGGTAGGATTGCTTCTCTTCCATAGACGAGAAAGAAAGGAGAATTACCAACAGAGGTTTTTGGTGTCACTCTATCATCCCAGAGTGCATTAAATAGTGCATTGTGCCAGTTCTTGTGGTTTTCAGAAACTGTCCTCTTAATGATCTTGATTAAATTTTTATTTGTCGATTTTGCTAGACCATTCCCTTGGGGATAGTAACTGGCAGAATATTTCAATTTAATCTCTTTATCTAAGGCAAAGAAATTCATATCTAGGGATGAGAAATAAAATGCATTATCGAAGACTAGACATTCGGGAATGTCGAATCAAGTAATGATATGCGAATTAAGGAACGATACTACCTGATTTGTGTTTACCACTTTCAAAGGTGCAACTTCGGACCATCTAGTAAAATAATCCATTGTCGTAATAATATACTTATGTTGTTGTGAAGAATAAGGATTAATCAGTCCTATGATGTCATGACCCCATTGCTGAAAAGGAGAGTCTACAGTGATAGGTTGCAAAGGAAATGATGTCTTCTTGACCCATCCTAAAGGCCTTTTGGCAAATTATATATTTACGGCATAGAGTGTGGGCGTCTTTAAACAAAGTGGGCCAATAATACCCAACTCTTAACACTTTGTGAGCAATGGTGTCTCCACCGAAGTGTTCTCCACCAGCTTCACCTGCATGAAGTTCAGATAGCACTTTTTCTGATTCTTCTTTTTCTAAACAACACATAAGAACACCATCAAAATTCTTTCGAAACAATACATCATTTATGAGCTAGAAAGATGCAAATTTTAACCTGAGTGCTCTTCTATTTTTAGGATCAAGATAGCGAGGAGAAGATCCATTTGTCAAATAAAATTTAATATCATCATACCAAGAACTAGCAACAACTTGTGTATAGCAGATTTGTTTCCGACGTGTTGATTTACAGTGGAGATGTTAATTTGACTTTCCTGTCCTTCAACTGAATCGGCCACTAGTTTACATAGGCCTTGACCTATAACAATTTATGCAGGAGTTATTTCGAGGTCATATTCTTGTAACGATGTCATCCAATTTGCCCATTTTTCACCCAATTCCTTTTGTACTAACAAGTTTCTTACAGCAGGGTAAGGAATGATGACCTTAGTTCTGGATTTCAGCAGATATGATCGGAAGTGTTTCACTGCTTTAAAAACAACATATGCCTGTTGATCTAGGGCCAGGTAATTCATCTCTACCCCTTTGAAGGCTGAGCTCATGAAGGCAATGGGGATTTCATTGCTTTCAACATTCTTTTGTGTTAACACAACAACATAAGATCGGTTGGAGGCGAAAGTGTAAAGAGTGAAATCTTGCGAGAAATCGGGACTCATCAAGGAAGGAGCTTCTACTATTGCTTTTCTAATGGAGTCAAAAACTTGACTTTATTGGGGTCCCCAATGATACCAAACATCCTTTTTAATTAATTTTTGTAAAGGTATTACCATTTCTGAGAAACTTGGGACAAATCTTTTAACAAAATTGATTTTGCCTAAATAGGACTGCATGGATTTTTTGGAGGAGGGGGGAGAGAGTTTGGAAATAGCTTGGGTTCTTTCAGGATCGATGATCATTCCATCTTTGTATACTATGAACCCAAGTATCTTGCCTTGCTCTACTTCAAAGACTGATTTCTTAGGGTTGAGGGATATGCCATACTTGCAGCATCGTTCTAGGATAGCCCTAAGGTGAGACAAGTGATTTTTCTTGTTTTTAGAGAAAATGGTAACATCATCAAGATAGACCACTACTGATTGATTTAGGAGACCATGAAAATCAATGTCCATTGCTCTCTGGAAAGTGGCCCATGCATTTATAAGCCCAAAAGGCATCTTCCTGTAGGCATAAGTCCCCCATGGGGTACGAATAGTGGTTTTGAGATGATTCGAGGGAGACATGAGGACTTGGTTGTATCCCGAAAAACCATCTAACAGGGATAGTCTTTCGGAACCAGACACTTGTTGAAGAATTTGTTCCATTGGAGGAACGGGATAATTATCTTTATCAGAGGTTCAGTTCAAGTTACGAAAGTCGACACAGAGTCGAATTTCACCACTTTTCTTCCTTACAGGAACTAGATTAGACACCCATTGTGTGTGTCTCACCGGGAAAATTATCTTTGCATTTAGTAATTTATTCAGTTCTTTCTTGATAGTGGGTTCTAATTTGGGGTGCATCTTTCTTAATTTCTGTTGAAAAAGCTGGGTTTGTGGTTTCATGGGGATGAGATGTTGTATTATATTAGGATCAAATGTTTTTAAATCATCATATGTCTAGGCAAAAACGTCTTTAAATTCTTTAAACAATTTTATAAAGGCAGATCGTTCTTTCTCAGAACATCACGTTCCCAAATTAATATTTTGAGGATTTTCTTCAATCCCTAAATTTACCATCTCATAAGTCAAAGACGAACTATTCGTTTTACAATTAACCGACCCTCTAAATTTATCATGCAAGTCATAAAACTTTTCTAGTCTTACAACGGATTTGGGAATAGAGTTTACCAGATCGGACGTCAATTTAGGGGATCTAGGATCTAATATTACCGTGACGTTGCAGAGGTTTTCATCATGAGTGCCTTCTTCGATGACTGCACCTTGGAAGGTGTCCTCCATATGCAAGAAGTTGATGATCTATTGGTCATCGTCGAACACTCTCCAATTGGTGATGTTGACCAGGATCGACGACCTGAACAACAATTCGATCGAAAATGCATTAGGAGAAAGACCTTATGCAGGCAATAGTTTAGAAGCGACATCAGCCAATAAATCAGCCTCCGAATTACTTAGTCTAGGAATGGAATTTATGTTAAATGCTGAAAATTTTTGCATTAAACTCCATACCTCAGTTTGGTAACTTTTCAGATGTGGTGACAAGTAATGTATGGAGCTTCTTACCTGCGTGACCATGATTTATGAATCATTGAATACCATTAAATTTCTTACGTTCATATCCAAAGCTTTCTTTAGCCCTTGTAGAAGTGCTTCATATTCGACAGTGTTATTAGTGCACTCAAACTCTAATCAACAGGCAATGAAAGTCTTATTACCTGCTAGGTCGATGAGTACACATCCCGCACCAGCTCCTTCTTTGGATTTGGATCCGTCAAAGTACAACGACCAGATTTGAGCTTCGTCAACAGTGTTTGGCACACTCAACAAAGCTGATGTCTGAGTACAGGTCATAACTTCTGACTGTTGTTCAGGATCAGTGATAGGGGAAATTTTGGTCATGAAGTTACCAAAGAAAGTATTCATTCCCTACATTTCAAAAGAATTAGTAGATGTGGTAAAAGGTTCGTTTGCATCATTTAGATCTGTCATGGTGTGCTTGAGATAGCATTCATGATTTATCCTAATTTTATTTGGCTATCCATTTTTTGACAGCCACAAATGAGACCAATCTGTAGCAAAGTAACCATGTAGTTGTTCGGACCAGTCCTTGCTTAAAAAAAAACCATAGGCTTCAGGGATGTCAACAACAATGATGTCAATAATTTGGTGAACCTTAGGATTAGAAGATAACCTAACCAGTACATTCTTAAGTTCATCGATTACCTTAACGTTTGTCTGATCAAGCTGAATGATTTTGAGATTAGAAGTTTGAACTTCTGCATTAATTTTTTGACAAACAGATAATGGCATCACATTCGATGATGCACCAGAATCAACCATGCAATTATGTACATTCCTATTAAAAATTTCAAAGGCTAATAATAAAGGCGGGATATTTTTACGAATGTTAACAACAGAATTCTGCTGATTTTTTGTCGTTGTCCCTGAAACAATTTTATCTACATTTCATACAATTTTTTTAGCTAAATCCCGTTTATCTAGAGGTTCAGATGTCGTTTTAGTTGGGATCTTTTTGGTTGTTTTAGAGCCAATTTCTGCAGTTTTCTTGCTGCTAGGATCGTTGTTCTTATTGTTTTTTGGGATACTTTGAAGCATTTTCTGCAAAATAAGGGGAAATTTCAAAATCTTGAAAACAGAAATATTGGCCCTTAGTTTTTTTAGATCTTCAATTAAATCATTTTCTAAAACTAGGGCTGCTAAACTCTGTTTTATTTCAGATTGCTTTGACTGTCTCAATAATACATTATTACTCACCTCAGAAGAAGGTATGTTTTGTGTTTTTCTTCTTGTGTTGTAAGGGTGGACACTTTCAAAATTTGCTTGGAAAATACTGTCAGAGAAGTGACCGAAGATATTGGGAGATGAATCTTCTTCTTCTTGTACTTATTCCTCAACTACGTCTTCAGAACTTTAAGGAGGGGCAGAAGCAGGATTATCATGTGCTTCTAGAATAGTTTGCAAAGAGTACTGCAAGCTTTCGAAATTGAGACCTTCAGTGGTTGAATTTGGACGATTGGGAGGAAAAGGTTTTCTGAAAGGAGGTTTAAAACTTCCTTTGCTTGAGGATGCCTCCTCGGCTGATCTCTTCAAGTCCATGACTTGATTTGATAGTTTTTGAAAATATTTCTGCAAGTTTTCTAAGTCTAAAGTTTCAGGTTGACTTTTGGCTTGGGGAGGCCTAGTAAGGATTTTTATTTTATTTTTAGAGGATGAAGTTGTTTCAGCTTCACTATTGAGATTGTCTTTTAAGATTAATATATCCTTTTCGATTTGGCTTGCCTCATCAAGGGCTTCCAGCAATGTGTTCTTCTTATACCTTTTGACCCAAATTGCTATGTTGTTGTGTACATCTTTGGTGTAATATGCAACAATTAGACTCTCAACGGACATTGAATATGTGGGAATTCGATTCTTTAACGTAAGAAATCTCTGGTTAAAATCTTTTACTTTCTCCTTAGGTTTCATTTTTAGGCTGGAAAGCTCCATAACCAAGACTTCAGGAGATTTATCATCTCCAAACTTCTCTAAGAAACAGGTTTCAAACTTGTCATAGGAGACAATGGTTTGGGGTTGTTGGGCGAAATACCACGTGGAGGCATTTCCCTCGAATGTATAAGGAAAGAGTTTGCATACTACATCTTCATGCTCTACACTTTGGATTCTAATGGCCAACATAAACTTCTTTAAGTGATCTTCAGCAGATTGTTTAGAATCTTGATCAAATTTAGGCAACCATTTTTCTGGGTGTTTTGGTAACGGGTGTTGAGGTCCAGGTATAGCCATGGCATCTTGATCAAGCCAAGATTTGGAGGGAATGTTTTGGTTTGCCATGGGTGTTGGTGGTGTCAAAGGCTGAGATGATTCAGACGACTTCGTCAGGTGACTCTCCTCCTAAAGAGGATGGAGATGAACCAGGAGGAGAAGGTGGGGTACCAGACCCTCCGGCTCCAAGAATAGGTGTTTCGGTAGGATTGGTGGCATCATCTCCTAGGGGATTTGAGAGTAGACCAGTGCCTTCAAGTTGTTCTTGGATATCCAAGAAATATAAGGGTTGATTAAGAGGCCTACCAGGTTTTATGATACGGGCCATGGCACTATGTGTCCTTATAAGTGACTAACGAACAATTTCTTGTACGTCGGCCCCTTGAGGAGCTGGTGTCACTAGTTCAACGGGAAACTCAGGATTATCATTTGAGGTAGTTGTTGTTTCAAGTGTAACGTTGTTGTCTGAGCAACTACGCATTATGACAAGGGAGCGAGTGTGTGGGGGAGGATTCTTGTGACTTCCACGTGCCATCAATTGAATTCAGTGCCTCCTTCTAGCACCATTTGTTGACGGGAAAAATTGACAAGCCGTCAACTAGAAGAACAGGTTCGGTCCGGGGTTGTCTAAATAACCCAAGCCGTTTGGTGTAACCTGTTCTTACGGGTTTAATGGCTCCATTAGCCAATCTAAATTACTAAAACAAAGAAAAGAGAAAAACTATATAATGCTAAAACTATAATAATCTTTGAACTTTAATCTAATTATTTACAAAATATAATAAACAAAAAAAGAAAGTATAAACATATCTATACACNAATTTACAGGTTGCAAGTTTTAATGAAAGCTTTGCAAAATCAATGTAAAAGTAACTATTTTCAGAAGCAGATAAAGAAAGCACATTTTTTGTATTTTATGTTTTCTAATTATAAATCAAATAAAACTGGAATGAACTAAGTTATGAAACAAAGATACACATATGGTCAAAGCCAATCTGAAACTTTCCTGTTTCACTAATACATAAAATGACAAAAATTAGAAGCAAGTGAAGTTAACCTGTTATTAGTTTGTTAAATGTATTTGTGCCTCTGTACGAACAAATAGCAGTTAGCTGCCCCGCCTGTGAAAGAAATCTGCAGTAGGCTTATACTAAAAATTTCCCGAATAAATTCAAAGAATGAATTGACAACCAGGATTTAAGAACAAAATAGTGAACACATATAATCCAGTGATCTTATAATTACGAATGATTACAGTCAGAGAAATCTTTATGTAAAACATTCATTTTTATCTATCAATTAAACATCCAAGAAAAATCTTGATATTAAAATTGATATGATGATCACAGTCACAACATATGGAACAACAATGGATGAATGACATCTATAGCATAAATATCATAGAACATAACATGTCATTGAGACTAAAGTTATACACAACATTAATATCCCAAGATAAGAGAAACAAAGGATCAATGAAACAACATTCACAGTGGTCTAAAGCCAAAATGCTTATAAGTTGTTTCACTAAGTTTTGAGAATCATTCGTCCATCATTGGTTCCATGCCAATATGCCTTTACTTACAAAAAGAAGAGTATTTAAAGTTTTTTGAAATCCTATTTTCCTATCTCCTAAGATAGGATAAGATCTCATAAGATCAAACTATTACAAAAATAGAGGGCTAACAACCACCCATAACTAAGTTGATTTTTCTCAAAAACTAATAAAAAAATTTACAAGGAAAACAGAAAAAGAAATACTAATCATTCGAATTCAAAATTGAACATGTTTCTCCCAGATGATCAACAACAAGATCTACTATTTCCTTAAAACAAAAAAGGAATAAGTTAGACAAATTATTAACAACTAATTTCTAATTTTTTTTATTTAAAAATGACTTGGCTACAGAATCGAAAGATTTTGTAGCGAGACTTATCTTAGCAAACAAGATCTAATTTCAAAATGATTCAATTC
>JASDQU010108493.1:37419-49163 GCA_032191745.1 Picea mariana | reverse complement strand
CTTCTGGAGGATTTCTGCTTAGAGAGTCTGGTTCATTATTTGGGATGTCAGACTGTTTTTTCATCAGTGGTTCGCCCGAATTAGGGTTTTCTACAAGAATGGTCGTAGCAAAACCATTTCTTGTTAAAAATTCATCCCATCAATCGCCTACAGTTGTCAAATGGTGAATCAACATAATTTTAATCAAGCCATGGTGCAAAAGATTAGAGTCGAGGCTCTGTTTGTTATACCTTTTAGACATTTTGTACAGGCTTCTCAACAGATAGAAGGGCATGTTTAATTGGAAACCAATAAAATTCATAAGAAGTCATATATGATAGAGGAAAATCAAACCATAACGACCTTCAAAGGTCACGAACTGTTTGAGAATGAACAATAGTCAATGCCACCTAGGTTTAACCAAATAAATAGGGAAACCTTTTTCACGACAATTGATTTTCTTATAGGTCATGAAGAGGCTCCAAGGTAATTCTTCAATCTTCGAGTTCTTGAACCATTTCTCATCAATGGATGGGAGCCCTATGGCTTCACTCACAAACCCCTCGGTTACCTCTAACTGGATATCTCCAACTTTTGCTCTACATCCATCGAAAGCCTGTGAAAAAACCCTCGCTACCTGAAGGTTATGGCCTTCGAACCTTTTTAGGAAGGCATCCCGGCCTTGACTTCTTAAATATTCGACTGCATCGTCGTGTGAGAGTAATGTTTGAGAGCCATTCGTCTCCAAATGAACAACATGAGCCATTACAAGTGCGACTAGGATGTAAAAAGGGTGACTCAAATCAATTCTAAGCTTGGATGGTAGGGGCGATAGGAGCATATTCGAATGTATAAAGAGGAAAAAAACATAACAAAGGCTCTGTGTTATCATAGCATAAACATCGAGGGTTTGGTCATAGGGCTTCACCATTCCTCGTAATGAAAACCCGACTCACATGATCAATAACCTATACCCGTAATGATAGACTCATTAATTCAATGTGCCAGCGAGGTGAGTTAAGTACAGAGTACAGTAGTTGCACATTGATTAACATGACTATTAGCACGACCATTTGTTTTTGCAAAGGGTTTGATGTATCAAAACAAAAAATCCTCATAGATTCAAATGCAGACCATCTAAGCATATAAAAATTATATCAATATCCAAAATACTCCAAAGATAAGTCAATCAAGTCTTGGATTTAAATGTAATATAAGCATGATGACCCTTAAAAGAAATCCTTGTATAGATAATATAAGACGAAGCTAAGTTTTCATGTTTGATTCATGCTTTTAGTCATGAATCAAACATGAAACAAAACGAAAATGCAAACTTTAAAGAGTTAATGAACATCTTATCTAGTCTAGTAGTCATCTCAAAATGATAATATTTACAGGATGAGGTGAAGGCAGCTACAGAAAAAGTACTTTCTTGTTCAAATAACGAAATTGTGTAGGGTTGCCACCACGGTTTCAAGACCATTTCTTTCAGTGACTTGAGCTCGATGCATTAACTCCTTCTAATTGCACTTTCCCTCTTGATCCAATAGAAATTTCAGATTCACGGGCAAAGCATTTTCATAACTAAAAATAATGACATCATTTGGAAATATTTCTTGAGGGATTTCATAAATAACTTTCATGAATATGAAAGTGAAATACTTGACTATCTCTTCCTCATTCATATGGATTTCAACCAACTTCAAGAAAAGGGAATACATATATTTTCTTGGAATGTGTTTCTCCACGAATAATTTTTCTAATACATCCCAACTAGTGATGGTTCTGGGTATCAATGAATAAAACCATACACTAGTATTTTTCCTTTAGAGTTAAGATTAATAGTCGACATACAACATTATTTTCAACCACATTAAAAATTTTGCAAGCACTGTCAAATTCAAAAATATGTTTCTTTGCATCCTCTGAAGTATTCTCGAAGAGTATGGGAAACTTGTCCATGGAAATATCTGACAAGGGATGAACTTCTCCTTGCAAATTGAGTGGACTTCTATGCAATCATTTCTTTCTTTGGATACCCTCTCCCTTTGTTATATATTGGACAATTATTGTTGGTCCTTGTGGAGAAGGCAAAATATCTTCATAGAATGAAAGAAATTCCTTGGAGGAGTCTTCATATTGATCTTCTTGAAATTCTGAAATATTTTCAGTGAAGTCCCCTTGGCATTGTTTTATTAAATCTCGAGTTTTGATGATGGAACCACCAGGGAGATCATCCTCCCAAATATTGGATGTTTCTTTGGTTCTATGAATGTTGTCACATATGATTTGTGACTGAAGCTTCAAAAATTCGACCAGACAACATCTAATTTCCCAATAATATATGTTCCTAAAAGGTATAATATTTCTTGAAAACAAATCATTCCCCAATATCGTCGCAAAAAATGTTGATGTTTAGATCTGTTAAGGTCCAAACAAAAACCTCACGAGGATATGAATCCCCCTAAGTTTTTTTAGAGGTGGTACTCCTCTTTAACTGAATGATATATCTTGAATATCTTGAATTAGGAAGAATGTTAGACAACAAACCCCAGATCTTTATTGCTTTGATTTATACATGGAATGGATCTTCATAACCAGATATGATCCTTATGTGAAACAAGTAACTTCTCAACAATAAAAAAAAATATTGAAGGAAGGATTCAATATAAGAATATATGTATGTTCAACATCATTTATACAACCCTCTAAATCACATACAAATAGATGATACATCCATATCTTCTCTCAAGAAAAATGAGGAAACAGTTTTGATCATTTCAGAAAACTTTAAATGATGTGTGCATTCATAAATGAAATAATTTGATGGGAATACTTCAAAAATCTCATCCTCAGAGATTCCAAGATCTGAGAAATAATTGAAGTCATGCCCCAAAGTAGTTCTCTATGGAGTTTATTTCATGAAAAATATTTATCATTACAAAATATTGAGTAAACCAATTGACTAGTTCTTCATAAATAACGCTTGTTAAACACAAGGAAAAATATCCATGAATCAAATAAAAAATTATGGCTTACATACGACAATCACATACATGGATGTAAATACTCCATGATCATATAAGAAAAGTCTTGGAAGAATACAAGAGAAGCACTCAAGAAATAAACATTATGTTCAGTTCAAAAATATTGCATAAAGCCTTGAGAAAATGGTGTCGAAGAAGCAGAAAAAGAAGAATGGAAATATTTATTTATTGATCAGAAACCTTGACTGCATAGTGATGGTTGGACCCTTCTATTATGATCTTTTGATTATTCGCTTCTAACCCTTTGATGGAGCCTTATCTTTCTTTTTAAAATCTGCTCTTCTAACTTCTTGAGGTAGTTAGGGTTTTCTCTTCTTGAAATAATGACTTTAATTAATGCCTCATTTAAGCCTCATTAATGAATTTGTATCATTTACATCTGTATCTTGTAGTGGTCCCTTTTCATATTTAATAAAAAAAAAATAATAAACTTTTTTTTTTGAAATTTTAACTGG
Source organism: Picea mariana (assembly GCA_032191745.1). NCBI lineage: Eukaryota > Viridiplantae > Streptophyta > Pinopsida > Pinales > Pinaceae > Picea > Picea mariana. Next base: position 45,682 of record JASDQU010108493.1, on the reverse strand, counting down.
CTGCCTTTTTTTAAGAGGTGATTGTGTTTTAATTTTATGGGAAAGATTTTTAACTTTTTCATCAATGGAAATCATTTCAGATGCAATCTTCATCATCTCAACTTTCCAGCAAGTCTTTTTGAGAAAGATTTCGATTTCTGGATCTCAAGATATAAGCTCATGAACTCAAGGTACCGAACAAATTTATCAGCACACTATAAAAATATAGTTGACTATTCTTTCAATTTCTAAGAGCATTGTGTCCAATTTCACATCTTGAAACCTATTCTATCATCTTCCTCGTCAAATTAAATTTCCAATGAATTATAGTTTTTCCAAATTCGACTCCCATATCTCGAGATATGGCCTCTGGAAAATCGTTGCTCAGCAGTCGATCATCAAATCTCACGGGTTAATCTAAGCCCTCCATTCAAATTCATCTCTCCATTTAAAAATTCAACTTTTCCTTTGTAATAGATATCCCACATGCATTTGTGGTGTTTGTTTGTTTAGTGTTTATAAAGAAAAAGGCTTCATGCCTTCATGTGAAGTATATGGAGACTATTGAAACTTAGAGATTCGACCCTTTAGAAAATTAATGAAATAATTAAAAATGTTATTGCCTAGTCATCATCCACCAAGCACCCAGTTAGCAATGAGTCATATCCCAGTCAGCAATGAGTCATCACCCAGGTCATTGATGATTCAACGTTCATGTCATCTCCACATGTCACGGTGCCATTGGGTACCACAAGTTGCCACATGTCATCACATGATCGGTCAACACATGTCACACTCCCATTGGTTGCCATGTGTCCTTGAGTGATTAGATATCAGGTCTTCCACATGGAATTATTTCATCGGTTGATAAAAATACCATATTTCATCGAATGGTTGGCTACCATGTGTCATCAAATGGTTGGCTACCATGTAAAGGGAGAAGACTTAGGAAATTGGTTAAGTGTGGGAGATGGAATGAGAGAATGGAGGGAGTGTTAAAATATTTGATGTGCTCGTTTTACCATAGACAATATCACTATTTTCACCCAACCATAGGCATGCAACCACCCCCGAGCACCTTAACCTTTACTAGATAGAATGATTATGGAAAGCCACACTAGAACTAACAAATAAACCCTAGTTGCAACAGTAGCATGAGATGGAACTAGAAAACACCATCAAACTGCAACAACAACACAAGACAAGGATAGCGCACCTCCTCCAAGGGTAGTGCACAAGAGAGAGAGAGAGAGAGAGTATCCACAACCACACAACATGGATAATACTCAACTGCAACAGTTGCAGTTGCATTTCTTAGGCTACCATCAAGAATACCACCAAGAGATATTAGAGGGTAAGATGCATATCTAGGATAGATAGCGCTAGAGAGAGAGACCAAGAATCACCCCAAAAGATGCCCCTTCCTTTCTTGCAACTGTAGCTCCAGATTGGCGCTATAATTGAGAGAGTGAGTGAAGTGTGAGTGTACAAATGATCTCAATCGCCTTCTATTTATAGTCCTTCTTGTCACCTATCTAGGCCTACTTCTCTTTCTGGAGGGTAATCCTTTAATATTATTTATTCTACTAAGCCGACTTGTCTTCTAGGGTTTCTAAATATATGTTTAGGGTTTATCTTGGTTTTGGAATATTCTATTCTAGTCAAAGGTTACATATGGAGGTTAATACCTCCAGCAGGTACCATAATATCACACTCCCTCTTAGCTAGGGAAGTATTAACTATAATGGTCTCAAACACATCCATCCATTTCACATGGTATGGGAAAGGCTCACATAGTCTTGTAAACCATTCTACAGGTAGCATCATCATAGCCACACATTTTATCTCATGATCACACAAATTGAGTCACGAGCATCATCATCATTATCCATCTAGCTAGTAGTCACCTCCAACACTACTAGTTGGAACACTAGCCTAGGAAACACCTTCAACACTACTGGTAGTCTCCATGGAAATAAGGTTGTAGCACATAGTTACTACAAATCCATCAAATAGATCACAATAGTGTCGATCCATATTAATACACAATTTCTATCTAGTGGTACACTACCACTCCTAGTAGCGCACAACTACTATCTAGTGACACATAGTCAATACTAGTGGAAAACATCCACCACATTAGTACATAGCTACTTTCTAGAGACCCAAAATCTCCACTTTACAACTAATATCTACACAAGATATCACCATGCAGTACAATAGTCTCTTGGCATCAAATCATATCATCATCTGCATCATCCCTCGAGGCCATACTCCATCTAAGTAATTGGGAATGATGTTGAATAAGTCATGTGTTGGACTTAGCGCACTCAACAGAGTGTCTCAAATAATTCAATCACTCAAGAGAGTGATATGGGGACCATTCTTCCTATCTTGGTCACTACCTGTGACACAGAAAGAAAGTCTATCCCAACAGATGTTGAAAACCATGCCATGGTCTACAAGGACCATTCTTCTAATAAGGACATACGTCCTAGAAGAATGTCAATCCTCCCAGATGCTAAAATCCACGCCATGGGATACAAGGACCATTCTCCCCACTATGGTCAGTACTATGAACTCAGGAAGAATGTTTGTATTGGACCATTTTCCCCCCTCTGGCCACTACTGTGAACTTAGGGAAAATGTTTATCATGTACCAATCTCCCCACTCTGGTCACTACTATGAACTTAGGTAGATGGACTATTCTACCTATCTAGGCAAAGCCCTAGGAGAATAGTTGTCTTGAACCATTCTACTTGTCCGAGAAATGCCCCAGGAGAATAGTTTTCCATGGTACATAAACAATCTGTCAACCTGGACCATTCTCCATAGGGAGAATTTCAATCCATCAACAATCTGTTATGCCTAGACCATTCTCCACCTAGATAATTTTTTTCCACCAGAACACTGACTATACATGATGTCATATATCAACACTCCCTCCCAACCAGGAATTCATCTCCTCCTTTTCAACCAAAGGAGAGTATCTCCACAATTCCCAACTTGTCCCTCAAGTATGCAAACTTTATCTTGGATAGAGGCTTCATCAAAATATCAGTTGTCTACTCATCGGTGGAGATGTACTGGAGAATCAATTCTCCCCTCTGGACTTTACCACAGATAAAATATTACTTGATCTCAATCTGCTTCGTCCTATCATGAAACATGGGGTTCTCTTAAAGCTTCACGCAACTTTGATTGTCATAATATATCATAGTCGTATCCAACACCTAATCAAATAGTCCATAAATCAACTTACGGAGCCATATTGCTTCCGTACAAGCATCAGAAGTTGCAATATACTCTGCTTCTGCAGTGCTGAGTGCAACAGACTTTTGTTTCCTGCTAGCCCATGATATCATAGCAAAGCCCAAACTGAAACATATACCAGAAGTACTCTTTATTTCATCTCCACTCCCTACCCAATCTGAATAAGTAAATCCATGTAGCTGACGTCATTGTTTGAGGCATATCTCAAACCATAATTTAGTGTCCCACGAAGATATCTCAAAATGTGTCTTGCAGTTATCCAATTCTCATGTCTAGATTCCATCTAGAACTGGCTCAACATGTTCACAACAAAGAAAAATTTTGGTTGGGTATTAACCAAATACATCAATGAGCCAATCAATTGTCAGTACAGAGACAAGTCTACTGGATCATAATCAAAGTCTCTCAACTTCATATCTGTCACCATGGTAGTTGCCATGGATTTGCAATCCATCATCCCAAACTTATGAAGGATATTTACAACATACCTCCATTGCCCCAGGAATATTTCACCACGTTTCTTCCATACTTCTAGTCTCAAATAATAATGCATGAGACCAAGATCCTTCATCTCGAATTCAAAGGCTAACTCTSTCTTACACTGAATAATGAGAGGCCYTGCACCTGTCRGAAACAAATCRTCAACGTATAGTAGCAAGATCACATGTGCATCATTTACAACCTTATAATAAAGGTTTGGATCAACATAGCTCTTGGAAAAATCCAAGTCTCGTCAAGTAACTTTCAATTTGTGCATACCAAGCTCCTGGAGCTTGCTTGAGTCCATACAAGACCTTCTTTAATCTGCATACATGGGTTTCTCTTGGGTGTACCTAAAAACCTTGAGGTTTCTTTATGTATACTTCTTCCTCAATTACTCCATTGAGAAAGGTGGTCTTTACATCCATCTGATGTAGACTCCAACCCATGGATGTTGCAAGAGATATGATGAATCTAATAGAGGTGTATCTAGAAATTGGAGCAAACATCTCATCATAGTCTTCTCCCTCATGTTGGGAGAACCCTCTAGCCACAAATCTTGCCTTGTATTTAGAGATACTCCCATATATTACATGTTTTTATCTTGTAAACCCATTTTTAAGTGATTACAAACTTTCCTTCAAGTTTAGGCACAATTTCCCATACATCATTTTGCATGATGGATTGATTTTCTTCCATCATAGCTTCCTTCCATTCTTTCTTCTTGACTGCTTCTTCAAAGGTGGAAGGTTTTGCATTGAGATAATCTGGAGAACATGTAGTTTCTTCCTTGGGACCTTCATGTTCTTCTTCATCGTTAGGATCCATGGAATATTCTATAGTTTCCATGAAGCCAATATTTTCATCAAAAATAACATCTCTGCTAATTTCAACCTTCTCTTGACCTGGAACATAGATTCTATAATCTTTTGATGACTCACTATATCCAAAAAATATGCCCTTCTTTCCTGAAGGTTCCAACTTCTTTGTTTTGTCCTTGGGAACATGAATATAGATAGGACAACCAAAGATCCTCAAGTGTTCAACACCTAGATTCTTTCTAGAGAAAGCTTTTTCTAGAGTCATGTTCATCAATATACTATGAGCAATTCTTGAACATATACGGTTGTCATAGCCACTTCTCCCCATAGAAACATGGATAGATTATGGTCATTCATCATTTCCTTAATCGATTCTTCAATGGATCGGTTCTTTCTTTCTACTTCACCATTCTACTGAGGATTGTAGGGAGTAGTGAGATCCCTCCTAATCCCGACCTCTTTGTAGAATGTCTTGAAATCATCTGATGTGTACTCTCTCTCTAAGTGAGGAGGTTGACATTGGTCCACACACATATGAGTGAACGATGTCCAAAACTTATTTTTCTTTGCATGCTTCCTTTAGAATTGATACTTGGTGAAATCACCTACCTCACCGCTTGATGGAGTCATTTGCTCCATGTTTTCAATGGTCACTCTAGCTCCTTCTCAGAGCTATCTCATGTGACCTGTCCAGAACAAGAACAACAAGAGAAAAAGTATTTCCAATAGGATTTTCATAAGAACATATATATGGTAACAAGGATGGTAGTCACCATAGGATTACCAAGGTGACCTGCCTGGGACCAAAACAAGAAATATCTCATAGAGAAGATGTTAGTTTGTAAACAAGTGCAATAAGCATCTATATCAATAGTACTTACATGCAACCAAGTATACCTAGCAGTAATAGAACCTTTCAAAGATTGTTGTCACAACTATAGGTTTACTTGTACTGTAGAAACTATCAAACTTGATATGTGAAAATTGAAACTTAGCAATTTGATCAATCAAACCTAGAACCTGGACCCTCAACTGCTAGTGTTCCTCTGAATTTATTGAATTCAAGATCATTTTTTGGACAATGTCTCTTGTACATCCCCTACAAACACACTCATGCTTTGCTAGATGATATAACTTGAAAAGCATATAAAAGTGCATGCCTTTGAAATTTGTAGCATCGTTCAACTTGTCTTCTAATCTGAAACTAGACACCATCTTGACAAGAAGAGCTTAGAAACTAAATCAAAAGGTTCAATGATTAGAATAAGCTAGAAACCCTGAAATTTCAACTTTGACCACAACAATCAATTTTGACCAAAAGTCAATCTTTGACTTTGACTTTGACCAAGAATTCAAACTTGACGCTTTTGCGAGCTGAGGGAACCAGAGGGCATGCTAGGCTAGGGCGCACTAGAATACTAAAAAATTAGGTCCGGCGCTTCACTGAAAGTGCCCAAGAATTTAGGTTAAGATTTGTTGCAGTTGCAAAATCAGAAACCCCAATTGCAGTTGCAACTAATGCTACAACGAGCTTGATAAGGAACTGTTGATCTACCTTCCAACAGTTAGACTGTTCTGAAGGTAGTGTGGGCCCATAACCTATTAAAATATTCGATGTGATCATTTTAGCATAGATAATATCACTATTGTCACCCAACCATAGTCATGCAGCCACCCCTGAGCACCTTAACCTTTACTAGATAGAATGATTCTGGAAATCCACACTAGAACCAATAGATAAAACCTAGCTACAGCAGTAGCATGATATGGAACCAAAAAACACCATCCAACTGCAGTAACAACACAAGACAAGGAGAATGCACCTCCTCCAAGGGTGATGCACAAGAGAGAGAATCTTTGCAACCACATAACATGGATAATACTCAACTGCAGCAATTGCAGTTGCACTTATTAGGATACCACCGAGAATATCAAAATACCACCAATAATGTCACCAAGAATACCACCAAGAGATACTAAAGGGTAGGGCACATATCTTAGGCTAGATAGCACTAGAGAGAGAGACCAAGAATCACCCCAAAAGATGCCCCTTCTTTCTTGTGGCTACAGCTCCAGACTTGGGCTATACTTGAGAGAGTGAGTGAAGTGTGAGTGTATAAATGAGCTCAAGCGCCTTCTATTTATAGTCCTTCTTTTCACCTTTCTAGGTCGACTTCTCTTTCTGGAGGGTAATCCTTTAATATTATTTATTCTACTGACTCGACTTGTCTTCTAGGGTTTCTACATATCTGTTTAGGGTTTCTCTTGCTTCCGAAATATTCTATTCTAGTCAAAGGAAACATATGGAGGTTAATACCTCTCGCGGAAACCATAATATCAACATGGATGTCATGAGGGATGAGGGTGGACGGACGAAGGAATGGGGGGGTTGTGGACTGCCGTGAGGAGGTGAGGGAGGAGAGATAAGGAGATTGAAAATAAACTAAGTAATGAGGAGCAAGCAAACAAAGGTGAGGGAGGAGATATAATGAGGTTGAGGAGAATGTTAAGTGTTGAAGAGTAAGGGGGAAGAGGGAGGATAAAATGAGGGTGGTAGAAAAGGAGGAATGGAGGGATAAGGGGGATTGAAAAAATTTCTAAGTGACGAGAGTATAGGAGATGAAGAAGAGTGTAGACAATTGCAAGAGAAATTCCAAGATAATAAAAATAATTGTCCTAAGAGATAAATGGTTCCAAGAAAATACATGGTCCCAAGAAAAATTAGCTTTGTTTCACATGGAAGAAGTGTTATTTGTGTGCTTGGACAAAAACCTTGATATCTTGAGCACACGAACTCGGATTTTGAAACTGCAAAATGCATGAGGAAGATGAGACTGTGGGATACACAATGAACTTATAATCATTTGAAATTTCTCCTTTTGATTTCAATTTTTTTTAATCCAAGAGAGGGAAAATAGAAGTGACCAAATTTTCAATCAACATGAAGGAAATGAGAAATCCTTGGGATTAGGTGAAAGTGACCAAGTGAATGTTGTCTTGAGTGAATTGGAAAATTATGAGTGGTATTCAGATATCATTTATCACTTGAATAATTTATCATGTCCTCACCACTTGGTTGATCATAAAAGAAGAGCTTTGAGATTGAAATACATGAGATTTTGTTTGACTCGGGATGGCCTTGGTTGGAGAAACCTTGATTGAATAATCCTTAGATGTGTCAATAAAGGATAATCCAACAAGTTAGTTAATGAGTTCCATTTAAGATATTGTGGGGGCCACTTTGCAACTCGCACTATAGCACATAGAATATTGAGGGCAAGTTACTATTGGCCTACATTGTTCACTGAAAATCAATTTTATGTAAGGTCTTGTCAACCATGCCAGTTCTTCTCAGGGAAAGAATGATTGCTCGCTTTCCCTTTGAAACCTATGATACTTGAGGCACATTTTCAACAACAGGGTTTGGATTTTGTTGGTGAATTTAAAGACAATTCTAGTGATGGATATCAATGGATTTTGACTGCTACATACTATTTCACTAGGTGGGTAGAGGCCATACCAACAAAGAAGGACACTGAAGAAGTTGTAATGAGTTTCCTTGAAGATCAAATAATCACAAGATTTGGTGCCCCAACTAAAATCACTACTGATAATGCAAAGGATTTTAGTTCTTTTTCTTTGGCAATTTTTTTCGCCAAGTATGGAATTGTGTTGTCTCATTCTTCTAATTATTAACAAAAGGAAATGG
>JASDQU010108493.1:21651-33269 GCA_032191745.1 Picea mariana | reverse complement strand
GCGTGGTAACCAGATAATGGCAATGTCATACTGCTAGGTACCCATGAACATAATAGGTTGGCTCGTGATGAGACCCCCTATCCTCTTGGCTAGGTCTTGTTTTGTTATTTTTCTTCGGGTCCCTCTTATTTCTTGCTGAGAGGCTTTTTATTGCCTTCTCGGGGATCCTTGGGTGAGACATCTCTAGGTTTCATTTTTTATGGCTTTTATCTTTTACCAGCTGTTTTTACCTTCTGGGCCTTTAGCCCCTTCTTCCCACGAGATAAGGTGTAACCCCACAAACAGATCATCCTAATGCCCGGACTAGGGGAATGGGGCAGATGAGTGGGAGATAAGATGTAAAAGTGATGATATGATGGGAGCGGACGATGGCCCTTCAGAAATCCCTCCGATGGCAAACCAAAACCTATGGGTACAAGCTTGCTAGGATACCCTGTCAATCCCCCCAACCATGGTCAAGTGGGTTAATGTGAGATCCAAGCAGTCGTCAGAAATAATAGGAATTTAATGCATATATCTAAAGGTCATAATGATAAAAAATGACACATACCATGATACCTAGACCAATTACCTCATGGAGCAAGAGTCTTCTCCGATACAAGTCCAAGCCGAAGGTGATGTATGTTGTTACTGCTGACAAGACAAGTCTGATGAAAAAGAAGAAAGATGGGCCCTCCAGGGCCATGCTCAGGTCAATCCTGCTCTTGATACTCCATGTCTAGGACCTGTGGGCCTCGAGACATGATCTCCTAGTTATCCCTGGAAATCGGGGCTAACAGTTCCAAGAAAAATTAGCTTTGTTTCACATGGAAGAAGTGTTATTTGTGTGCTTGAACAAAAACCTTGATATCTTGAGCATACGAACTCGGATTTTGAAACTACGAAATGAGTGAGGAAGATGAGACTCTGGGATACACAATGAACTTATAATCGTTTGAAATTTCTCCTTTTGATTTCAATTTTTTTTTTTATTCCAAGAGAGGGAAAATAGAAGTGACCAAATTTTCAATCAACATGAAGGAAATGAGAAATCCTTGGGATTAGGTGAAAGTGACCAAGTGAATGTTGTCTTGAGTGAATTGGAAAATTATGAGTGGTATTCAGATATCATTTAACACTTGAATAATTTATCATGTCCTCACCACTTGGTTGATCATAAAAGAAGAGCTTTGAGATTGAAATACATGAGATTTTGTTTGACTCAGGATGGCCTTGGTTGGAGAAACCTTGATTGAATAATCCTTAGATGTGTCAATAAAGGATAATCCAACAAGTTAGTTAAGGAGTTCCATTTAAGATATTGTGGGGGGCACTTTGCAACTCGCACTATAGCACATAGAATATTGAGGGCAGGTTACTATTGGCCTACATTGTTCATTGAAAATCACGTTTATGTAAGGTCTTGTCAACCATGCCAGTTATTCTCAGGGAAAGAATGATTGTTCGCTTTCCCTTTGAAACCTATGATACTTGAGGCACCTTTTCAGCAGCAGGGTTTGGATTTTGGTGGTGAATTTAAAGACAATTCTAGTGATGGATATCAATGGATTTTGACTGCTACATACTATTTCACTAGGTGGGTAGAGGCCATACCAACAAAGAAGGAAACTGAAGAAGTTGTAATGAGTTTCCTTGAAGATCAAATAATCACAAGATTTGGTGCCCCAACTAAAATCACTACTGATAATGCAAAGGATTTTAGTTCTTTTTCTTTGGCAAATTTTTTCTGCAAGTATGGAATTGTGTTGTCTCATTCTTCTAATTATTAACAAAAGGAAATGGATTGGTTGAATCTAGTAACAAGAACCTCATGAATGTTATTATTAAAAAAGTGGGTGAAAATAAAAAGAATTGGGATGACAAGATTAAGTATGCAGTATGGGAAGACCGTATCATGACTAAGACTTCCACTAGGAAAATCCCTTTTGAGTTAGTGTATTGAATGGAAGCAAAATTTCCTATCAATCTCCAAATACCTATATTTCATCTTATGCAACATTTCACAACATATCAAGAGGAAGCAAGAATTGATCAACTTGTAGAGTTGGATGAATCTAGGTGAAGTACTTTTGATCAAATGGTGAGAAATCAAGATAAACTTAAAGGAACATTTTATCATAAAGCAAGACAAATACATTTTGAAGAACGAGATCTTGTACTCATGTGGGATAAAAGAAAAGAAAATCCATGTATGCATAAGAAGTTTGATGGTCTTTGGCTTGGTCCTTACAAAATTGAGAGAAATGATAGAATTAATTATTCCTACCTTACTAGCCTGGATGGGGAGAAGTTGCCCTTGCTGATTAACGGATAGCTTCTCAAGATTTGCTTTGCAATATGCACTTTATTTCTTAGCAGTAGCATATAGTAGGATAAAAATAGATTAGTTGTGTGCATTGCATCTTCATTGTTCTTTCTTGCTTGCTTGTTTTTATTCATTGCTTGACTTCATGCATTCTTAGTTAGTTGCATTTGATTTATCCTAGTCTAAACTAAATAAATATTTGTGTTTCATTTTCTTTAGATTTTCCATATACTAAAGGGATCGTATTGTCCTGCCTATTTTTTTATTTATGGTTTTATGGTGAGATATAATGGGACTTTTTGATTGACACAAAGTGCGGGTCGTGGAGTACCAGATATCGTTGAGGTTTGCATGTGCTCTAAGGTGAAAACATGTCCCCATGTTGGAGCTAAATGTTACCCATTGACATGCAGGGGTAACTAGAGGATATTTTCTCACTTATAAACAATAGTTCCATGTATGATATCTATGGTTATCCACGAACATATGGCCATATATGCTTCCCACATTTTCTCAACTCACTCACATTTGATGATTATGATGCTTGATATACATGAGGTAAATTATTTCATTGCTTCATATTAGGTGTTAATGTCTCATGTACTTTTCATGAAAATGGTGACCATTGGTTGAGTCAGATAATGTATCATGGTGCTCTAAATTCATGTTATTTTCCTTGTTTCACCATGGTGGATCATCATCGTACATAAGTGTTGTCACTCTTTGGTTGAGTCATACTGCTCGAGGGATTTGAGTGGTGTAGTGTGTCAATATCTTAATCCATACTTAACACTCTCCATCATTCCTGATTTCCATTGTCCAGCTCATGGGTTGGTTTTCACACGTCACACGAAAAGTTTCATGCTTCATAGTCCCATGAGAAGAGCCTTTCCCTAAAAGAGCTATAAGTTGAAGATGAAGAGAAAAAAAAAATCAAAAGCCAAAATAAATCTTGAGAAATGTCCCCTTGCTATGAGGCCATCACCCCAACTCCTATGCATAAAATCATCTCTATAAAAAGGACTAAATGAAATAAAGAAAAAAGAACAAAGTAAAACAAAGAAAAAGGGAAGTAATGGGTAGTAAGAAACAATGTCGAGGAAAGGGTAACTCAATGCATAAGTGTTTCGTTGTATTTCAAAGGCACTCAAGTAGATGAATGTTTTAAACAAAATCATCATGACTATGCAATTCAACTCATGAATTTACCCACTAAACCATGCCATCTATCAGTACACATTTTCCTCGATTGGCTTTCCTGTGAACTACTTCTCTTCTTGGGTGTTGACACATGTAATAGGGGTTAATGATACCTCCATCACACCTAAACTTGGAAAATTTTATGAATTCTATGACTTATTGTGAAGTTAGAATATGATACCTAATGTTCTCTGCGTAATGGAATTTACATTTGACATGAATAATGTTTTACGTTGTATTGGATTTGTGTACATGCCTCGGGATTGATGATACTTTGGGTCCCTTGGCCCTTGCTTTGGACAATGTACCTTGCATGGAGATTACTTGGAAAGAACATTGTGCCTTTTGGAGGACATTGAGGAGGCCATTTACTTGCTTGATGGAGGTCACCCCACCTTATGAGGAGGTCATTGGGACTTTTTTTTAGGATGTTGCACCCTCTAGATGGAATGTTTCACTTTGGACACCTCTTCATGCCTTTGCACATGAATTTTGGGTGAGCTGTTCACTTTTGGAAGCCCACACATGCCACATGTGGGATATTTACATGCTTATGAGGGTGACTTGGCACTTGAGGAGGTTTTACCTTATTTTGGGAGCATCTTTAGGGTCTTTTGGCTCATTCTCTCATATATCATGGATATTTTATGTATTTTTTACCATATCTCTAGGGTTTGTAAAGAGATAGTGATATTTTATATTTTCTTGGGCTAAAAGCTAGGAGAATATTATTATTTTATTGAGAGGGTTAATAGATCTCTTCATATAAATAAGAGAAGCACCTATGATTTGTAACTCATTGCTAGAATTTGTGGAGAACACTAATTGTCTACTATTATGATTATATTTTTTCCATGAATGGAGAACTAAAGTGCTCTCTTTGAGGAAGATGTCTTGTGGATGCTTTACAATTTAATGGATGTTCTTGGGTCTTGGGTTTTGGTGGATGATATTGATTTATTGAGTAAGTGATCTCTCTTAATCTTTGTGGATTTTGTTTATGAATGGTTGTAAAGTGTAGTTGTGCTTCTCTAGTGTTGGTGGTGCACTCTCTTTACATTTTCTTGAACAAATCCCTTCTTCAAACCCGTTGGAAGATTACTAGTGGAGTATTTTCACATTGAATTATCTTGAGGATTGTAAGGCACTAGGAGAATTTGTTAGGGTTTGTAGTGGACAACCGTAACTCCAGGTTTCAGTGACATTCCCTCAAGAGGAGCCTTAATTGACCCCATATGCCCCAAATAAATTAGTAGGCACTAGTCTTGTCATATCTAGTCAATCTTAAACTAAAAATTCCAAATCTTTTACTTTTGTTTTAGAGTAATTTAGGTTTCTTGCAACTTATACACAATTTTCAGCCATCAAAACCCTAGACATCTAGGGTTTCTTGCATGTTTTGCCCTAAATTTTAATTTTATTGGAAAATCGACCTAGTTGGTTTATATTACAACAGACTTGGGGATGGACAACTTGGTATAATTGGCTATTATATGCTCTCTAATTTTCAGAATTGAAAGTTAAATAAACCCTAGATTTATTCATTGTTTTAGCCCTAAAATTTTACTTGTTCGCAATATGTTTAAGTGGATGAAACCTATTGTTTGTTATAACTTGTTTACTACTTTAATTTACCTATATTTTATGCAAATTTTATAACAACCTTTAATATTTTTTAGGTCTGGGCTCTTTTGGCATAATTTTTCATTGGATAAACAATTAATAATCCCTCTAAAACAATGCTAGAGTGAACAAACCCTAAATCTCAAATTTACTTTGAGTAACCACCTAATCCATAAAATCATTTATCATATTAAATTGGTGGTTTTACTACCAGCATTTGTATTCAATGTGTTGTGCATTTGTTGTAGCAGAGTAGTTTTCACGGGACATGAGGGTGTATTCATTGGTTTTCAAAATTTATTTCACATAGAAAATAGCAAGGATCGTTGTGGATTTCTAAAGATTATTTTTGAAGAATTGCATGCTTATCATACTTGTTTAAAACTTCAAGTTGAACCACTGGAATCAAAGTTTTGACTTCTATGATTTCAGATTTTAGTCATTGTCATTTTGGTTTTTTTCAAAATTTTATGTTAAAACAACAAATTGTATGACAACTGATCTTTTTTTTCCAAGTTTTAGACTGTAGTTTCGAGTTTTACTCCATGAAAAAGATAACAAAGCAATTGTCACCCAATTCACTTTTATAACAAAAAAAATTGTCGATTGCATTAATTGTTGCATAAGGAGTTGAAAATCAAAACACTTATCCTACCCATCACAATTTGATACATACATTTAGTCCCAAACATTGGATAATAAAATGATTCCTACATCTTACACTATGATCCTACCATGATTGATATAGGAAACCAAAATCAAAGTATTGAGGAAAATTTCACCTTTGTGACAATTGAGATCTAAAGCTCAACACCAAATTTAGTTCAAAATAAATTTCCCCTCTCTAGAATTCTTTTTTGCACTACTTCAATCTAAGGTATCCATTTTAATTGCAACTTGGATACAATGTTAATTTATTGTAGATTGTTCTTATCTAAAAGGAATTCTAAAAGCCCTAACAAATTATGCACATGTTTTTATGCTTGCATTTTGGAAATGCTTTCAACATTGTATATTCATACAAAACAAACAAAAAAATCGATAAGCAGATTTACCTAATCAAATCTGCAACCTTGAACCCTATGAAAAAATAATTTGCTTCCAAATATAAAATACAATTTTAATTTCAAAGAACATGCTCATAATTTAATAAACCATCTATGCATTGGTCAATCAAAAATTGTTAGGACATAAAACCACACCATTGGGTTATCAACAAATTAATAGATTTCAATTGTTCATCATATTGACCAACACCAAAAACCCTAGAAAAAAAACATATAAGAAGCACCAAAGAGCTCATGCAAAACTCTACAAAACAAGCCTGTCTAATACAAATAAAGCAGTAAACCTTAAATGGCTACCATGTGAAGTCCAAGATCCAACTTCCATCCAACCCCGATCAATGCCATAAATGAACTAAATATCTAATACATATCGACCTTCCTCCTATTTTCAATGTCATACCTTAACCTTTCAAACCATATTTTTTCATAAAACACTAACAATGAACCTTAAGCACCTAACAGTATTCTCACATATCTCGAGGTGCTTAAGAATGCATTTTTGGATAAGAGATGCAATGGATCACCCTCAAGCACATCACAATACGCGAGAACACTATCGAATTCATACCTATTTCCAAACCCTAACCATCCACCTTTAGGACCCTTCACATAGAAGATTGGTGCAAAATAATTTTCTAACTAGCTAATCAAAATCTATAACATTAATATAGGGTTAAATTTTTTTTCCATTTTCAACATAACAATGGAAAGCTATCTCAAATTACAATAGTTCATATACTTGAAGAAGTGAGCAAGGTGTTCAAATTATGTTTGGTATATGATGTTTGATAAATAATAAGAATAAGAATGGACTTAAAAAGGTATATTATGTATTTTTTTTTAATGAAAAAAAATATATATTCATGAAAGTGAATATATATATTACATATCTCCAAAAAGAGGTTATTCAGATACTTACATTTTACCCTTCCCCACTGCGTCTTGTCAATGACTACTAAGCATGTACAAAAACTTTCAAAACACCACCTACCCAAGAAATATTGTTTTCATGTATGTAGTTATGTGCTTATTGATGTTAAAGACATAGCATACATTGCAAAAAATAAGAGTTCTTATACAAGTTTCACCAAGAGCTTAGATAGAGCTCTTTTTCCCATCCTATAATCCATCCAACTCTAAAATTAGAGTTGAAACTCCATTGCTTCAGTCTCTTCATTTTCAAGGAACTCATAGAACCCCAGTGCACCAATCGAAAGCCTAGTCAAAGCCTCTATAGACAACAAATAAGCTTTCTCGCTGAGCTCTCTAAAAATGTGGCTTAAGGAAAGCCAATCGAAGGTTTTCATAAAGAGCTCAATATCTCGCAGCAGTGGTTCCAACCTAACATCAAAGATTGTATCTTTTTTTACTTTCCCAATCAATTACTAGCTTGGAGTCCCCCATAATCTATAGCTTTTTTAAGCCTTTAGATGAAGCAATTTCCAAGAGAGTTCGAAGGGATATGAACTCGAATCTATTATTCATCCCCCTTCCAGGAGCATATAGAACATGAATGTAGTGATTATGTTTTTTAAAGAGGACCGCTCAAACACCATAAACTGGAGGGTGCCCTTGGCACACCCCATTAAAGAATCCCCAAGGGATCTCAAAGTCCAACTCTGGCATAACTGGTTTCCTCGAATGTTTTATATTGATGTCTGACATGAATTCCTTTGACAAGTTCAATATAATGCATGCTATTACTTGTGGGATGATGTCCTTGTCCTTAAAAATACTTGAGTTTCAAGCCCACGAGATACTTTATACTAGGAAACTGGGCATTCCTTCAAATCTCTTGACTACCTTATCAAATAACCAGTCCTTCAAGCATTCTTCCAGGTTGACTTTCTTCCACTAGGATGAATACTTTATCTCTTTAGAAACTATCCCTACAACTTGCACTGCATAAACACAGTAAACAAATAAGTGAGAAGATGATTCCTCATGATTTTTGCACAATACACACCAGCTTGGGCACACCCATCCTCATTAGTGGCATACTTTCCAAGTTAAGAATTTATTGGACAAGGCTAACCAAAGCATAATTTTGTTTTTTATAGGCACATGGGATTTCCAGGCATGCCACCACCACCATTTTTTAACCCCTGAGAAATGAGACTCTATCCAGAATTTATACCCCAATTTGGCAATGTATTCCCCTAACTTAGGGCTTTTGGACCAACAAAGCTTATCAGGCTCCTCGTCCTGGAGTATAATGAAATTTGATACCAAAATATCGACATAACGATCCCATCTAGTCGCCTCTACATCGACCAACCCTAGGGATGACGAAGTACGCTATCCCACCCTGCCCCTTGCATGAGGCACATGAGCACAAGCATTTACTAAAAAAAGAAAATGTTCTCATAGTGGAGCACTTCAATAAGGGCATCTGACAAATGAAAATATTTGTCGACCCCCATCCACGAATCTGTGCCTATCCTCATCGATCTACCATCACCAATTTTCCATACAGTCCATGTTCTGACTAATGGGAAGGTTGTAACCAAGACTTCCAATGTTATAGATCCTTTTGGAGACTTATTAGGCAAATGAAACCATTCTTCCACGAAGATTCCATTGAGAGTTCGATTTGACGACCCAACACCACATAGAATTACCAACTGAAGGCCTCCACAGGCTTCTAGCTACAAGGGTCTGGGAAAACTAGAATATATTCTTTAACCCCCATCCTACAATCTCTTTGGGAAGAGCTACCCTATTCCATTTGACCAATGTGATGCCTCTCGTGAGGCGAGATCCGAACCATAAAAATTGGAATCTTTCCTACCTAATCTTTAGAAGAATTCCTTTAGGAACCAAGGCTATGTACATCCAATAAACTAGAATGCTTTTCCCTATGACTCATCGGCTACCCCACAGATATCGGTTAGCACCTGCTCCTGCGGTTTCCCTGTGGTTTTCGGGTGGTGGATGCTCCTATCGCTGCCTCGTGGCTGTGGCTAGTGACTGCCCCGAAATTGTCGACTAGCGACTGTTCCTATAGCTGCGGCTGGTGGTTGCTTCTCGTGGTTGTGGTTGTGGTTGCTCCCAGTCTCTTCTCCCAACATGTGAATGCTTTCAGCGTTTTCTCCCAGCACCTGCGGCAGTCCTCTACAATTCCTAACCGCTACTCCTAGCAATGATCTGCGTGACTGTACAACCTATACAACTATTGCAAAAGAAACTCCCCTTCTTTTTATTTATTTATTTTCTATGCAACCTGCGCATAAAAAAAAACGTTGGGGTATATTTCTCTTACTGCTACCATGCAAAAATTACGGATCTATGCACTTGGCTACCCTTTCATAGTCTCGACTCTGATACCATAGTTTTCAGCGTAACCCAACACCCGACAATTAAACCCTAACAAATACCTTGCTTAACTATCGTTGATTTACTAATTTAAAGCACAATTGGGTTAGTAACAATTTAAATAAATCAATAGAAGCATAAACAAAAAACCAATCCATGCACACATAATTTCTACCCTGTAAATCTGCTTTTATTATTAAGAATAATACAAAGCTTTACTAGGGCTCTCATCTAGGGAAAATGGCCCCTGTGAGAAAAGAATACAAACAACAATAAGTTTATCACACCTCAAGATCAATCATTTGATCTTGTTGGCTACTTCTCTTTTGTCGCCCCTTGCTTCCTTGCTCGGACCCTGCATACTTTGATGAAAGTCCTTCTCCACCCAATCAATGAAATCTCATTATCTCACTTTGTGTGTGTCTCCTCCTCTCACCATAGCTTCCTTTTATAATGTTGAGTTTACCCTAAATCCAAAACTCTGGATCTCCAAAGTGATCAATGGCTGAGATTAGTTCTCACCAACACTTGAGATCAATGGGTAATATTTAATTTAATTCACTAATGCCAAAAATTAAGCATTTCCTTAAATTAAACTCAAATTATTTATAAGAAGACATTCACTTTAATAATTACTTTAATAAAGTGAATTTCCTAAGACTTGAGACATACTAATGACTAATTCCACATGTTAGACAAAGCGAATGTGGAATTCCTTGTTCAATGCTACAAACATCAATAGTTAGAAGGTCCCCAATAACACTCTTTAGGCCAAGTTGGGGATTTAGGAAAGGGGATTCATTATCACCCTACCTTTTTACTATCATTGTAGATGGTATTAATATAACCATATAAGATGAAAGATTGGGGAGGGTGGGGGTAAGAGTAATAAAATTAGCAACCTACTTTATTGCAATGTCCCATCTTTCATTTGTAGATGATATTCTCCTCTTAAGAGAGGGAGGCATATATGAAGGAGGTCAAGAATCCCATCTTTCATTTGTAGATGATACTCTCCTCTTAGGAGAGGCATCAATCAAGAAGACCAAGTTTCTAAGGAAATCTTTAGACCTCTTTACAAGGGCATGGGGAGGGATGATCAATAAAGATAAATAAGTAAAATGTTTTCTTTCTTCAATGCCAACTTTTAGAGACAAAACAACCCAAACACTTGATTTTCCTAGAGCCTCTTTGCCTCACAAATATTTTAGGTGTCTTGTTAATAGAAAATTCAAGGCCTAATCAATTATGGGAGGAGACAATCAACAAAATCAAAGGGAAACTTTGTAGTCGATCTTTAGGTGCCTCCTTGAAAGGAGTGATATTGCTTATAAATAGTGTCCTACGATTCATCCCAATTTGTATTTGCTCAACCTTAGTAGGATTAATAAAGGTCACCAAGGAAAATGAAAAATTATAGAATAACTTTTTCGTTGGTTGTTGAGGAGGCTAGAACAAAAATGGTCCTCAATAGGTTGGAATGATGTGTGTTACTTAAAGCTAAAGAAGGCATTAACATCAAGAAGCTAAAATTCTTCATTACAACTCCATGTGGCAACCATATGGTGATTGTTCAAGGAGAAATTGACAATGTGGGTTCAAATATGGATAGCTAAATATGACGAGGGTATTCTAACCCTCTCAGGGAAGATATTGAGAAAATCCATTCCCTTCTAAAGGGATTTTTCGTTTGGAAGTGTTTATCAAGACCTTAAATTAGTAAAAGAGGATTCTTGCAATGTGATCAGATCATGTGTTTTGGTTCTGATGTGGTTGAAGAGGAGGTCATCCTAGTGGTGGTGGAGAGCCCTACCAAACCCCAAGAGGGTGCATATTATTTCATAGATGGTGGCCCTTCTAAGGGCAAGGAACCCCACAGTCTCTTGTTCGTCTACCCCAACCAAAGTGTCTCCCCTAGTCAAAGGTGTTGAGGTGCCTACCAGTTTTCGACAACCCTTGTCTTCACTCGAGGCTGTAGAGATACATGCAAATCATATTTTGGAGCTTATTCCTTCTTATGGGGTTGTTGCAACACAATCTCTTCCTAGCCCTAATGTTGCTTAATATATTTGGCGAACACAAGAGGGTGATTTTAATTTCTTAATGAA
>JASDQU010108493.1:11114-21568 GCA_032191745.1 Picea mariana | reverse complement strand
CAACTTGTAGAGTTGGATGAATCTAGGTGAAGTACTTTTGATCAAATGGTGAGAAATCAAGATAAACTTAAAGGAACATTTTATCATAAAGCAAGACAAATACATTTTGAAGAAGGAGATCTTGTACTCATGTGGGATAAAAGAAAAGAAAATACATGTATGCATAAGAGTTTGATGGTCTTTGGCTTGGTCCTTACAAAATTGAGAGAAATGATAGAATTAGTTATTCCTACCTTACTAGCCTGGATGGGGAGAAGTTGCCCTTGTTGATTAATGGATAGCTTCTCAAGATTTGCTTTGCAATATGCACTTTATTTCTTAGCAGTAGCATATAGTAGGATAAAAATAGATTAGTTGTGTGCATTGCATCTTCATTGTTCTTTCTTGCTTGCTTGTTTTTAGTCATTGCTTGACTTCATGCATTCCTAGTTAGTTGCATTTGATTTATCCTAGCCTAAATTAAATAAATATTGTGTTTCATTTTCTTTAGATTTTCCATATACTAAAGGGATCGTATTGTCCTACCTATTTTTTTATTTATGGTTTTATGGTGAGATATAATGGGACTTTTTGATTGACGCAAAGTGCAGGTCATGGAGTACCAGATATCGTTGAGGTTTGCATGTGCTCTAAGGTGAGAACATGTCCCCATGTTGGAGCTAAATGTTACCCATTGACATGCAAGGGTAACTAGAGGATATTTTCTCACTTATAAACAATAGTTCCATGTATGATATCTATGGTTATCCACAGACATATGGCCATATATGCTTCCCACATTTTCTCAACTCACTCATATTTGATGATTATGATGCTTGATATACATGAGGTAAATTATTTCATTGCTTCATATTGGGTGTTAATGTCTCATGTACTTGTCATGAAAATGGTGACCATTGGTTGAGTCAGATAATGTATCATGGTGCTCTAAATTCATGTTATTTTCCTTGTTTCGCCATGGTGGATCATCATCGTACTTTAGATAAGTGTTGTCACTCTTGGGTTGAGTCATACTGCTCAAGGGATTTGAGAGGTGTAGTGTGTCAATATCTTAATCCATACTTAACACTCTCCATCATTCCTGATTTCCATTGTCCAGCTCATGTGTTGGTTTTCACACATCACACGAAAAGTTTCATGCTTCATAGTCCCATGAGAAGAGCCTTTCCCTAAAAGAGCTATAAGTTGAAGATGAAGAGAAAAAAAAAATCAAAAGCCAAAATAAATCTTGAGAAATGTCCCCTCTCTATGAGGCCATCACCCCAACTCGTATGTGTAAAATCATCTCTATAAAAAGGACTAAATGAAATAAAGAAAAAAGAACAAAGTAAAACAAAGAAAAAGGGAAGTAATGGGTAGTAAGAAATAATGTCGAGGAAAGGGTAACTCAATGCATAAGTGTTTCGCCATATTTCAAAGGCACTCAAGTAGATGAATGTTTTAAACAAAATTTACTTTTAGTAACCACCTAATCCATAAAATCATTTATCATATTAAATTGGTGGTTTTACAAAGAAAAAGGGAAGTAATGGGTAGTAAGAAACAATGTCGAGGAAAGGGTAACTCAATGCATAAGTGTTTCGCCATATTTCAAAGGCACTCAAGTAGATGAATGTTTTAAACAAAAATTACTTTGAGTAACCACCTAATCCATAAAATCATTTATCATATTAAATTGGTGGTTTTACTACCAGCATTTGTATTCAATGTGTTGTGCATTTGTTGTAGCAGAGTAGTTTTCACGGGACATGAGGGTGTATTCATTGGTTTTCAAACTTTATTTCACACAGAAAATAGCAAGGATTGTTGTGGATTTCTAAAGATTATTTTTGAAGAACTGCATGCTTATCATACTTGTTTAAAACTTCAAGTTGAACCACTGGAATCAAAGTTTTGACTTTTATGATTTCAGATTTTAGTCATTGTCATTTTGGTTTTTTTCAAAATTTTATGTTAAAACAATAAATTGTATGACAACTGATCTTTTTTTTTCCAAGTTCTAGACTATAGTTTTGAGTTTTACTCCATGAAAAAGATAACAAATCAATTGTCAACCAATTCACTTTTATAACAAAAAAAATTGTCGATTGCATTAATTGTTGCATAAGGAGTTGGAAATCAAAACACTTATCCTACCCATCACAATTTTGTGATACATACATTTAGTCCCAAACATTGGATAATAAAATGACTCCTACATTTTACACTATGATCCTACCATGATTGATATAGGAAACCAAAATCAAAGTATTCAAGAAAATTTCACCTTTGTGACAATTGAGATCTGAAGCTCAACACCAAATTTAGTTCAAAATAAATTTCCCCTCTCTGGATTTCTTTTTTGCACTACTTCAATCTAAGGTATCCATTTTAATTGCAACTTAGATATAATGTTAATTTATTGTAAATTGTTCTTATCTAAAAAGAATTCTAAAAGCCCTAACAAATTATGCACATGTTTTTATGCTTGCATTTTGGAAATGCTTTCAACATTGTATATTCATACAAAACAAACAAAAAAATCAATAAGCAGATTTACCTAATCTAATCTGCAACCTTGAACCCTATGAAAAAATAATTTGCTTCCAAATATAAAATACAATTTTAATTTCAAAGAACATGCTCATAATTTAATAAACCATCTATGCATTGGTCAATCAAAAATTGTTAGGACATAAAACCACACCATTGGGTTATCAACAAATTAATAGATTTCAATTGTTCATCATATTGACCAACACCAAAAACCCTAGAAAAAAAACCATATAAGAAGCACCAAAGAGCTCATGCAAAACTCTACAAAACAAGCCTGTCTAATACAAATAAAGCAGTAAACCTTAAATGGCTACCATGTGACGTCCAAGATCCAACTTCCATCCAACCCCGATCAATGCCATAAATGAACTAAATATCTTATACATATCCTCTATTTTCAATGTCAAACCTTAACCTTTCAAACCATATTTTTTCATAAAACACTAACGATGAACCTTAAGCACCTAACAGTATTCTCACATATCTCGAGGTGCTTAAGAATGCATTTTTGGATGAGAGATGCAATGGATCACCCTCAAGCACATCACAATACGCGAGAACACTATCAAATTCATACATGTTTCCAAACCCCAACCATCCACCTTTAGGACCCTTCACATAGAAGATTGGTGCAAAATAATTTTCTAACTAGCTAATCAAAATCTATAACATTAATATAGGGTTAATTTTTTTTTCATTTTCAACATAACAATGGAAAGCTATCACAAATTACAATAGTTTATATACTTGAAGAAGTGAGCAAGTTGTTCAAATTATGTTTGTTATTTGATGTTTGATAAATAACAATAAGAATAAGAATGGACTTAAAAAGGTATATTATGTATTTTTTTCAATGAAAAAAAAAATTATTCATGAAAGTGAATATATATATTACATATCTCCAAAAAGAGGTTATTCAGATACTTACATTTTACCCTTCTCCGCTGCATCTTGTCAATAACTACTAAGTATGTACAAAAACTTTCAAAACACCACCTACCCAAGAAATATTATTTTCATGTATGTAGTTATGTGCTTATTGATGTTAAAGACATAGAATACATTGCAAAAAATAAGAGTTCTTATACAAGTTTCACCAAGAGCTTATATAGAGCTCTTTTTCCCATCCTATAATCCATCCAACTCTAAAATTAGAGCTGAAACTCCATTGCTTCGGTCTCTTCATTTTCAAGGAACTCATAGAACCCCAGTGTGCTAACCGAAAACCTGGTCAAAGCCTCTCTAGACAACGAATAAGATTTCTCATTGAGATCTCTAAAAATGTGGCTTAAGGAAAGCAAATCGAAGGTTTTCATAAAGAGCTTAATATCTCATAACAATGGTTCCAACCTAACATCAAAGATTGTATCTTTTTTTACTTTCCCAATCAATTACTAGCTTGGAGTCCCCCATAATCTATAGCTTTTTCAGGCCTTTAGATGAAGCAATTTCCAAGAGAGTTCAAAGGGATATGAACTCGAATATGTTGTTCATACCCCTTCCAGGAGCGTATAGAACATGAATGTAGTGATTATGTTTTTTAAAGAGGACTGCTCGAACACCATAAACTAGAGGGTGCCCTTGGCACGCCCCATTAAAGAATCCCCAAGGGATCCCAAAGTCCAACTCTGGCGTAATTGGTTTCCTCGGATATTTTATCTTGATGTCTGACATGAATTCCTTTGACAGGTTCAATATAATGCATGCTATTACTTGTGGGGTGATGTCCTTGTCCTTAAAAATACTCGAGTTTGGGGCCCATGAGATACTTTATACTAGGAAACTGGGCATTCCTTCAAATCTCTTGACTGCCTTATCAAATAACCAGTCCTTCAAGCATTCTTCCAGGTTGACTTTCTTCCACTAGGATGAATACTTTATCTCTTTAGAAACTATCCCTACAACTTGTACTGCATAAACATAGTAAAAAAATAAGTGAGAAGATGATTCCTCATGATTTTTGCACAATACACACCAGCTTGGGCACACCCATCCTCATTAGTGGCATACTTTCCAAGTTAAGAATTTATTGGACAAGGCTAACCAAAGCATAATTTTGTTTTTTATAGGCACATGGGATTTCCAGACATGCCGCCACCACCATTTTTAACCCCTGAGAAATGAGACTCTATCCAGGATTTATACACCAATTTGGCAATGTATTCCCCTAACTTAGGTTTTTTGGACCAACAAAGCTTATTACGCTCCTTTTCCTGGAGTATAATGAAGTTTGATACCAAAATATCGACATAACGATCCCATCTAGTCGCCTCTACATCGACCAACCCTAAGGATGATGAAGTACGCTATCCCACCCCGCCCCTTGCTTGAGGCACATGAGCACAAGCATTTACTAAAGAGAAAATGTTCTCATAGTGGAGCACTTCAATAAGGGCATCTGACAAACGAAAATATTTGTCGACCCCTGTCCACGAATCTGTGCCTATCCTCACCGATCTACCATCACCAATTTTCCATACAATCCATCTTATGACTAATGGGAAGGTTGTAACCAAGACTTTCAATGTTATAGAACCTTTTGGAGACTTATTAGGCAAATGAAACCATTCTTCCATGGAGATTCCATTGAGAGTTCGATTTGAGGACCCAACACCACATAGAATTACCAACTGAAGGCCTCCACAGGCTTCTAGCTACAAGGCTCTAGGAAAACTAGAATATATTCTTTAACCCCCATCCTACAATTTCTTTGGGGAGAGCTACCCTATTCCATTTGACCAATGTGATGTCTCTCGTGAGGTGAGATCCAGATCCTACCTAATCTTTAGAAGAAATCCTTTAGGAACCAAGGCTATGTACATCCAATAAACTATAATGCTTTTCCGTACGGCTCATTGGCTACCCCACGGATATCAGTTAGCGCCTGCTCCTCCGGTTTCCCTGTGGTTTTCAGGTGGTGGATGCTCCTATAGCTGCCTCGTGGCTATGGCTAGTCACTACCCCGAAATTGTCGACTAGTGACTGTTCCTATAGCTGCAGCTAGTAGTTGCTTCTTGTGGTTGTGGTTGTGGTTGCTCCCAGCCTCTTCTCCCAACATGTGAATGCTTTCAGCGTTTTCTCCCATCACCTACGACAGTCCTCTACAGCTCCTAACCGCTACTCCTAGCAATGATCTGCATGATTGTACGACATATACAACTATTGCAAAAGAAACTCCCCTTCTTTTTATTTATTTATTTTCTATGCAACTTGCACATAAAAAAAAACCATTGGGGTATATTTCTCCTACTGCTACCATGCAAAAATTACGGATCTATGCACTTGGCTACCCTTTCATAGTCTCGACTCTGATACCATAGTTTTCAGCCTAACCCAACACCCGACAATTAAACCCTAACAAATACCTTGCTTAACTATTGTTGATTTACTAATTTAAAGCACAATTGGGTTAGTAACAATTTAAATAAATCAATAGAAGCATAAACAAAAAACCAATCCATGCACACATAATTTCTACCCTGTAAATCTGCTTTTATTATTAAGAATAATACAAAGCTTTACTAGGGCTCTCATCTTGGGAAAATGGCCCCTCTGAGAAAAGAATACAAACAACAATAAGTTGATCACACCTCAAGATCAATCATTTGATCTTGTTGGCTACTTCTCCTTTGTCGCCCCTTGCTTCCTTGCTTGGACCCTGCATGCTTTGATGAAAGTCCTTCTCCACCCAATCAATGAAATCTTATTATCTCACTTTGTGTGTGTCTCCTCCTCTCACCATAGCTTCCTTTTATAATGTTGAGTTTACCCTAAATCCAAAACCCTATATCTCCAAAGTAATCAATGGCTGAGATTAGTTCTCACCAACACTTGAGATCAATGGCTAATATTTAATTTAATTCACTAATGCCAAAAATTAAGCATTTTCTTAAATTAAACTCAAATTATTTATACGAAGACATTCACTTTAATAATTACTTTAATAAAGTGAATTTCCTAAGACTTGAAACGTACTAATGACTAATTCCACATGTTAGACAAAGTGAATGTGGAATTCCTTGTTCAATGCTACAAACATCAACAGTTAGAAGGTACCCAATAACACTCTTTAGGCCAAGTTGGGGATTTAGGAAAGGGGATCCATTGTCACCCTACCTTTTTACTATCATTGTAGATGGTATTAATATAACCATCAATAAGATGAACGATTGGGGAGGGTGGGGGTAAGAGTAATAAAATTAGCAACCTACTTTATTGCAATGTCCCATCTTTCATTTGTAGATGATATTCTCCTCTTAAGAGAGGSAGGCATATATGAAGGAGGTCAAGARTCYCATCTTTCATTTGTAGATGATACTCTCCTCTTRGGAGAGGCATCAATCAAGAAGACCAAGTTTYTAAGGAAAWCTTTAGACCTCTTTACAAGGGCATGGGGAGGGATGATCAATAAAGATAAATAAGTAAAATGTTTTCTTTCTTCAATGCCAACTTTTAGAGACAAAACAACCCAAACACTTGATTTTCCTAGAGCCTCTTTGCCTCACAAATATTTTAGGTGTCTTGTTAATAGAAAATTCAAGGCCTAATCAATTATGGGAGGAGACAATCAACAAAATCAAAGGGAAACTTTGTAGTCGATCTTTAGGTGCCTCCTTGAAAGGAGTGATATTGCTTATAAATAGTGTCCTACGATTCATCCCAATTTGTATTTGCTCAACCTTAGTAGGATTAATAAAGGTCACCAAGGAAAATGAAAAATTATAGAATAACTTTTTCGTTGGTTGTTGAGGAGGCTAGAACAAAAATGGTCCTCAATAGGTTGGAATGATGTGTGTTACTTAAAGCTAAAGAAGGCATTAACATCAAGAAGCTAAAATTCTTCATTACAACTCCATGTGGCAACCATATGGTGATTGTTCAAGGAGAAATTGACAATGTGGGTTCAAATATGGATAGCTAAATATGACGAGGGTATTCTAACCCTCTCAGGGAAGATATTGAGAAAATCCATTCCCTTCTAAAGGGATTTTTCGTTTGGAAGTGTTTATCAAGACCTTAAATTAGTAAAAGAGGATTCTTGCAATGTGATCAGATCATGTGTTTTGGTTCTGATGTGGTTGAAGAGGAGGTCATCCTAGTGGTGGTGGAGAGCCCTACCAAACCCCAAGAGGGTGCATATTATTTCATAGATGGTGGCCCTTCTAAGGGCAAGGAACCCCACAGTCTCTTGTTCGTCTACCCCAACCAAAGTGTCTCCCCTAGTCAAAGGTGTTGAGGTGCCTACCAGTTTTCGACAACCCTTGTCTTCACTCGAGGCTGTAGAGATACATGCAAATCATATTTTGGAGCTTATTCCTTCTTATGGGGTTGTTGCAACACAATCTCTTCCTAGCCCTAATGTTGCTTAATATATTTGGCGAACACAAGAGGGTGATTTTAATTTCTTAATGAATCGTAATAAGGAAATGAATACGATCGCTAGAATCTTAAGCATATGCGGGTTAGCATGTTCTTTTGTGAGGAATGCCAAATGAAGGTGCCTTTGACAAATGGGTTATCTTGAATTGAGAGACCAAAGGCATCTCTTTACATTCTTGTTGGGGTATAGATCCAAGTATCTTTCTCTACTTTTTAATTTTGAAGTTGCTACTTGAAATGTACTTCAATGTCGCTTATGGAATATCATTGGTTTGTTGGCATACATGTAGTCCTGGAGGTCTAATTTTAACCCCAATGACACTTCTCAAACGCACTACCCCTTGTGGCTTGAGTTTCCCAAACTTCATGCAAACCTTGAATTTTTTTGGACTCGTTTGCACATTATGGTTTGATAAAGTATTAATCACATATGGCCACCATAACTCTTTTAGAGATGATCCTAAGGTGTGTGTTGAGGTGAACCTGAAGCATAAGCCTCCATTGTTTATCTTAGTTTTTATCACTTATGAGATTCACAAGCAAAAACCCTCCTACCTGAATCTTCCCAATCCCTACTTCGAATCAAACTCAAGACCATTTTATTCATGACAACCCTCATTGTGAACCTAAGCCTAAGTAGTGTAAGGAGTCTTTGGTGCACAAGCTTGATCCCCCCTCTAACCCTACCCCTCTATCCACACCTAACTTGGGTCCTTGGCAAGAGATACCCTACCCCCCAAAGGCCCTCAATCCTCATCCTCATCCTCAAAAAAGTAACCAGTCCAAACCTTCAATCCATTCCTCTGCAGTGGCCCAAACTTGGTCTCTTATGCTTGAGAAAATGGAGATTGAAAAAGGATGAAGAATGTAAACAAGTAAGAAGAAAGATCTCGAGGAAGGGGAAGGGGAAGTATTTTTAAAATTTCTATCAAGAAAATGGATTGATTCGACTTAAAGAAAGGAGTATACAAGCTTCATCATTTATCGCAAATTATCGACAAAAGCGAAATGGAGTCTAGTAATGAAAAATGAAAATTTCTAAAGACTACAATAAAATATTTGTCAGTACTACTTAGAATCAAAGGGACACTTGCAAGGAAGGATGTCACTATTTATATTGATCCTACTGAGCATGGTAATTATGTTAGTACCAAATGTGCTAACCAATTATAGACTCCTGAGTCAATATATAATTGAAAAGATAAACTTGTGGAACAAAAAATAATATGACATAAGCAACCTACAACTAAACATTGGGGATTATACATTTGTATCGCAGTTCGTTGTTAGATCCTTGTGTGGTGTCAATAACATAATTCTAGGTTCACTCTGGATGGAAACACTAGGGTCTTTCATCCTAAACACAAATAAGTTTTTGACATTTTCATATAAAAAGAAAAAGATAACATTACATTGGAGTCAAATCTAGTAACGTCATAAGACTCTCCAAAGTAATACTTCAAGAAAATAAAAAATCAATGGAAAATATGCAAAAAGAAATAGACAAAATTATCATCGATAAAAACGAAGAAATCTCTCGCCTCAAGAATCATAAACAGAGCTTGATCGCATAGATTAAGAGGTTAAAAGGTGAGAAGAAGTCACACCAAGAAATGTTAAAGCAACTTACCAACAATAAATCACTGATTGATAAAGAAACAATGATTGATCTCATCGAAATCAAGAAATCATCCACTGTAAAAATCCAAAGTTACGGAAAATGGAACAATTGCAAATCCAATCTACATCACAACTCAAGAAGCTACAAACTCAAATGAAAAAAAAAAAAGTACGACGTCAGAGATTGGAGTACAAACAATAAAAGCTCCAAGTGTACTTACTAATCGAAATTCAGCGATTAACAAGGCAACGTCGATGCATGAAGAAGATCATATATCAAAACTAAACCAAGAAAACACTACAAGTGTGATAATGGAAAATCATGTTATAAGAACCCCTTATCGACATCCAAATCATAAGAGAAAATATATTAACCAGACTATCAAAGTCATTTAGGACGGGAATGACTAACTTACCGTCCAAAAAACACTGATACTAGTTCAATTAAGTCTCATGATAACCATTCATCGTGGAAGTGCAACATTCCGCAAAAGATTGAATTATGATGATCTAACCCTTTCACAATTCGATAACTCTGCTCAACTCTTCATCACTCATATCGTCTCGTATCATCAATCTAAACAACACCAAAAATAGAGAAACATGCGAAGACATTGTGAGCCAGAAAAAAGACGTAAGGCTCTCCATAAACATGCTTTGAGGACAAAGCGTTTTTAAAGGGGAAGACAATGTATCAAACATAAATATATACAAAATATATAAATATAAATAATAACGAATAACTAATAATTAACAATTAATGAAGAGACACCTCATATGAAAAGTCATGTCTCTTATAAAAGAGCACCCTTGCGTGGGTATATATACAACGTTCATTTTCTCATTTGTAATCATCTTGTTCATTCTTATACACATTTATACATTTACTCAATATATTATTATTTCATCCTAAATGAATT
>JASDQU010108493.1:0-10904 GCA_032191745.1 Picea mariana | reverse complement strand
ATAAACGAATAATTAATAACTATCAATTAAGTATTAATGAAGAGACACCTCGTATGAAAGGTCATGTCTCTTATGAAATGGCACCCCTCCCTGGGTATATATACAACCCTCATTTCTCATTTGTAAACATCTCATATACTATCTTATTTATTCTCATATACATTTATATTATTTATTGTCCTTCGATATCTTTATATTCCAAGTCTTTTGGATATTTACATAGTGAATCAGGGTGGTTTACCACAATTACCTTTATGTTCCAGTGCATTAATGCCTTGGGGTTGTTGGAGTCGACAAGGATGTAAGGTAGACTTAGTGGTATCTCTCTCCAAGATAGGTAAAAAATGCTCAACGACCAATTTATCAATATTTAACTACTTTTGATACATTTGTATCAGGGTTTGGTCTAGGCTACTAGGAGGTGTTTGGACAATTTCTACAACACTTTTGGGACTATAGTGAATGACAAGGAAACATATTTTTTGCTAGTTGGGCTTGATGATCAAGTTGGATTCCTTCTCTATAAAATTGGGTCAAACCTGGGGAGATCATCCACTATCTTGGGATCTCTTTTGTGGTCGATCTCTTTGTTGTTGATATGTGGCACTGGTGTCTTAAGCAGTGGCAATCCAAGCTTTTGGTCTAGTAGTAAAAGGATCTCGCCTTAGCGAGGAAGCTTATAGTGGTCTCACATATTCTTCAAGCCTTGCACACTGCTACATCTCTTGTTAGTTAGCTCCCAAGCATGACTTAGTTCAAGATATTGGAACAAATTCTCAAATCGTTTCTCTAGTCCAAGTATTGTGGAGAGTGGGGGCTTCCTACAATTCCTAGGGACATTTGCACTATGCCAAAAGATGAAGGTGGTCTTGGACTTATTAATGTGGTGACTCAAGTCTGTATATTGGCCACTAAATAGATAGTTAAGTGCCTTGAGGGATCTATCCCTTGGCAAATTCTCTTATGTCATTGCTTTCATTTTCCTCAACATCTACTTTTGATTCGAGGACCTTCTGGATTTTGTGGTATCATCTCATCTTCTAAGCGTTAAGGTGTCTAGTTATGTTACCCATTGGATCATCTAGAAGGCTTGGAGGTTTGTTGCTCCCAGGTCAAATGGGAATTGGCGTGGCAACATATTTGGAGTTGCATGAATCAATGGTAGTATATTTCAAAGTGTCTTAGATTTCAAGTTTGTAGGGTTAGCAAGAAGGGGGTCTTCTTTTGGAGGGGTCTTTAGGACATCACATCCAAGGATTGGAAGGATTAAAGAGAGTTTGCCCACTAGAAGTATCTTCTTTCCTTTGATAACCCGACTATAATAGACATTATGGGCTTGCTTTCTTATGAGGATCTATTCAAGCTAAATATTAATATGCAAGGGCCCTTTTGGAGAGATTGGGGATAGAGGTTTGCAAAACCACTTTTGATGGTATGATTCAAAGAAGCTTTATCCTCTCCTTCATCAGAGACATCCATTAACTCATGTTCTTAATGCTAGATGGACGTCCTCTAGCCTTGAGGCTAGATGGATGCATTGATTGCATAATGTTCAGTCACTATGATTGAGCTACAAGCTCGAAGTCATTGATTGGTTCCAAAGGTCCCCTTCTCAAAAGATAAATGATAGATGGTATGTACCCCTTTCATAGTTGCTCAAAGACTTTGCAACATATCTCATGGAAGTATAATTTTGCTAGATTATGTTGGCACTTGTTGTAGGACCAACATTATGTGTTGCTTCAAGGACAATTTTTTTGGCATGTAGCTCTTCTAGTGATTGAGGGTCTTTGGTATTATCACACTTTTCGAGTATTTGGGATTGTCTACAAATTTCAATTTTATTTACAATTTGGAAACTAAGATGCAAGAATCCCTTCTAATGAAGTCAATTGAATGCAATCTTTTTGTCACTCTTGACAAGAAGAGATGTGTACACACTTGACTAACAAAGGCTACCTCTTGATGAAGGATGCCAAAAAGTTCAATATTGCAGCTTACTTTGAGATTATTATTGCCCTAGTTTCTCTCAGGAAGAAGATATGAGAATCAATTGTATATACCTTGTGTTTTTTGTTTCCTTTTTTCAACTCTCTTGTATATTTTTTGTAATATGAGATACATTTTGCAAAGAAAAAAAAAAGATCTTACGATTATTAGAGATGATAAGGAAGCTTTTGTGGGGGCATGTGGAAAAAGTCAAGATTTTGCAAATTAATAAAGATCTTTTGGAGGAAAAAATCACGTTGAAAACATTGGTTTGTTTCACATAAATTAGTTTTGGGTAGAAACATGCAAGCAAAACCAACCACCTACTCACTTTAAAGTGCACAATGCTAATATGAAAGCCAACATATGCAACCACCAAAATGACAAAAACAACCATAGACAAGTATTGTTTTATTGATTTCATCGACAAATTAACATATATACAAGAAAACTCCATGAAATCTAGTTGTTACAAGGCTTCAAGCCCACATTAGAGACCTCCCATAAGGACTCGACTTGAGGTGCCATGTACAATGGCACAAGGGAGGGCATAATGGAAATACTTGACAAGTTGCATAGCAAGTCCATGTGTTTTGGTAGCCTTGGTGATTGACTCACAATGAATCATGAGGCAGTTAGGACGATGCACTAGTACATATACCAAGATGACCAAGGATGTCTTGTCAAGTATAGGACAAAAGACGAATAAGGTGTCGCATAGTAGGCTTCGATGGAGGATGGTGTGGCTTTGCAATGTGATAGATTGTATGTGTTATATGCAACAAGGCAACAATGTTGATAAGTGCATAGAATACATGTGAACCCCTAACAACAAAGAGACATGATCTTCATGGACTATCACATGTCAACTTAGATGGATGATAGCATGGTCTCATGTTGCACATATAATTGTTCAAGTATGCTTGGCTTGAGGGAGACAATAGTAGGTTGCCTAGGTTTGGATAGCAATGATGTTGCATTGCCTATAGTAAAACAAGCACTCTTAACATTCTACATGGTTGAAGGTGCTTGGCTTGGCTTCGATCAAGACTTGTTGGTCAAGCATATTTCAAGTGATACAAACAATTGATTGATCATGCCCAACTAGTAAGGTTACCTCAGTGTCGCATGACGACTAGGCTTCTTGAGTGGTATGGGATGCTCACTCACTAACACCCCAGTTTTGATCTTGAGATTAGCAATGTATATTTGTGTATACAATGTGCAAAACAATGTAATATGTAAATATTATGCATTGAAGATTAATAATAAAAATGCATCACTAACTACAAACAAAGAAAGAGAAACATGGAGAAAACATGGGAGGCTATGATTCAACATGAAAGGAAAGAAAGGGGGCCTAGGGGGCTCAAAAGGGTCAAAGCCAAATAGTATTGTTTTATTCACAACCTAGAGTCTTTTGCTTATGTCATCATAAGTCATACCAACCTTGAGTTAGTTGGAAAAGTGAGATACATGGGACTCTTAAGAAGATGCATGGCGAGTTATGAGCATGCAAATATATTCCATGTCTTTTAGTTATGCAAGAGAGAATTGTCCATCATTCTTCCTCCTAGAAGTTGTTGGGAGAGCCTATGCTTCCATGATTGTAACAAAGCACTGAGTATGTCTATTATGAAAATTATGTGGGGAATTTTCCCATGTGCACAAAATATTACTATATCATATTGAAAAAACTCCATTACATCTAAGAACTCGTAGCCAACATGTGTTGGAGCCCTCAAGGGTAGTGGTATAGCCTAAGGGACTACATGGCAAAGAAGGGGATTTCATTTCTTGGGTTGTGTAGATTGAAAGGGAAAGAGAGTTAAAGATTGGAATTTGACGAGTGTTTACACCTTGTGAGTATCAGAAAAATTGGGTTGTGTGAAAGGGAACTAGAGCCAACCATAGGAGAACTTCATCTTTGTGGACTCAACCCCAACTCAAGGTTAGAGTGTTGCAGAGAGACTAAGTGTAATGGTGAGCCTATGGTTGGGTGGAACATCAAAGTAAGTGTAATGATTAATCTATGGTTGAGTGGAATGTCCTTCATTCATATAGCTTGGTGATTGATTTCCATAAAGACAAGTGTCCCACTTAATTGATTATCATGTAGAATTCAATGATGTTCATGATATCCCTCGAATGGGGTGTCATCACAAGAGTCGTGACAATAAACTGATGTACATTCTGCCATTCGTTAGCTCTTCAAAGGCGAGCATGTGGATGGAATGCTTATCAACTATGGCGAGGGGAGCCATGGCGATCTCTCAAAAAAGCATAGTTAACACCAAGAGTAATCAACGTAGTAGTCTAGATCTTGTCACTTAGTTAAAACCTAATTTTATGGTTGATAGGATGGCAAAAACATCGATATATGTTGGAGCTCAGTCGAATCCGGATTGTTAACCACCGAGTTGTATGCCAAATCAGCTTTGTTGGTCGTCACCAGTTCTTCGCTTGACCACCCACTCGTCTCCTTTGTTATTTCTTCTTTCATATGCTAAGGTAAAGGGAGAGGGGTCGAGCCTACGAGGTCAGTGCTCTTCCTGGCAAGGTGGTGCAAAGTTTGGTAATCGAGCTTCAAGGGATAATTTAGAGAGGTCTACCTCTTACTCATCACTTCGTCGAGAGAAGAGTGGCCCTCTTACAAAGCCTACAATGTAATTCAACTAAAAAGACATTTGGATATAGGGTTGTACATTGGAATGGCTAGAAGATGAAGTCGGGCTCCATGACAATTTTGAGAGCCACTCTCAAAGCCAAAACCCAACCTCGAGCAAGCGGGATGATCGTTCCTCTTGAAGACACCCTCGGATGTCTCAATTCGAAGCCTTCTCCAAACCAAGGGATTTTCGCCTAAAGGAGTAGAGATGCATCTTATACTCGAATTACAAGGGGAAGTTGCAAACTTGCGATTCTAGATGGAGTAGCCGGATGCCTAACTTGATCTATTGTTGACTTTCTTCTCCCATTCAATGGATCATCCCAGATGCACCCATTCTTTTGCAGCTAAATAGTTGGAGGAGATGCTAAGGATAGGCTTCAGATCAAATCAGGGTTTCCTTAATTCTGTCGATCTACTTGTTAAGAGGGTTGATTTTTTTTTCGTCTGTAACTTATTATCTAAGTCTTTCTTCAAAGAGTTATAGAAATCCAACCAGTGTGACATTTTATTTTTTGAAATATGTTGTGACTGGGTTGATTTCCCTCAGTAGAAACCCAAGTTCCAACCAAAAAAAATGATGTTAATGATAATAAACCAAAAAATGATGTTAATGATATTAAATAAAAGATATTATGTTGACATAAATTTGCATACACAATAAAATACCCATGTAAGGAAACTTAGGAGGAAATTGTAAATTGCTCATGCATAGGAAAATAAAAAATAAGATCAAAAAATCTAAGATACAACAAAAATTATTACATGGAAAACAAAAATTATTAT
Organism: Picea mariana; assembly: GCA_032191745.1. NCBI lineage: Eukaryota > Viridiplantae > Streptophyta > Pinopsida > Pinales > Pinaceae > Picea > Picea mariana. The sequence goes on along the minus strand of JASDQU010108493.1, from coordinate 5,461 downwards.
ATGCCCTTTTACAAGAAATAAGGTAAAAGTGTTATTACATTGACAATGGGATGGCAAAGTAAGTGGGATGGAATGCACTATATACAAGAGAAAAAACAAAGAAAAGTGTTCATGCATTAAGAATGGAAGGCAAAGTAAGATGCAGGATGGAATGTTTTGCATACAAAGGAAAAAAGATATCATATGAGCAAACTTGTGGAATTCAAATGGGACTTGGATCTTAGCGCCATCTTGTGACTAAGAGCTCAAGACATCTTAACATGGAAAAATTAAAATAAAAGGGGATACAAAGAGCCATCAAAATACTAAGAAAAAATTCAAACACCTTTATGCTAAGAAAGAATTCAAACATCTTTTCCCAAAGTGTAGAGATATGGCAAAGACATGTTGAAAAACAATGTTCCAAAAGATGAGGGGTGTAAGATAGAAATATAAAATGCAATGTTTGGATATTTTAAAGAAAAGACAAATATTTCAATTAGATATTTCATAAGTTTCAAAATACCTTATATAAATACTTTAAAGGTCTCAAAACAATCTTTTAAACAATTTAGGCCAAACAATCAAAATAAGAAAACACTTAAATTTGGTTTCAAAACAATTTAGGCTAAACAATCAAGATAAAACAAAAAAAAAAAAAAACTTAAATATGGTTTCAAAACATTTTTTAAACAATGTTGGCTAAACAATCAAGATAAGAAAACACTTAAATTTTAAGGAAAGAAAAATAAGTACATAAATGTAGACCAAACATTTAAAATAAAAAAGCACTTAAATTTATAAAAAGGTTAACCACTCAAAATAAGAAACCATTTAACTTAAAAAGAGAATATTAAAAAAATTAATAGACTATTTCTTAAAAATCAAAATAGTTAAAATTATATTTATTAAAATTAACAATACTCAAAACAACCTTTGAAAAGAAAATTATAATTAATCATTTCTATGGTGATATTGTACAATAAACTTATATATAAGTTCTCATGATGTATTATATGATGATATCATACCATAAACTTAATAGATAAGTTCTCAGGCTGGAATATTTGAATAGTTCAATAGTTCGTGCCCAGGAAGCTCAAGAAACATCCCTTATTTTCAAACACACTCCAGTTGCTCGTTGAATCCACAAAAATACTCACTCAAAACAAGTTGCTCGTTTAATCCAAAAAGTACTCACTCAAAACAGGTTCGCACTCAAACAACCTTGAAAAAAATATATATTTAATCAATTCATTTCTATGTTGATATTTTACAATAAACTTTAGGTTACATAATAAACTTACAGGTTATATAACTATAATATAATATAATATAATGACATTTAATCAACCTCTTCATATAGGATATGTCACTAGATAAGTTACATAGCAAGTACGACATTTAATTCTATATAGCCTAAAGAGGTTGGTAGTGAACAGACTGCACTATTGACTTGGGTTATGATGATCCGGGGAAGAGTCGACTGTATTTAAAAAATATGGTAACAGATGATGCGGAAAAAGATGCAACGCTTGTAATTCGAGGACTACAGATTTTAGAATTTCATTGTTTCTTCTAGAAAGGATCATGAGAATACTGGAGGAAGGATAATCATCTTGTACATTAAATTTAATTACCTTGGACCAGGCCCTCCATACGAAAATAACTGAGGCTAAACTAGAAATGGTACAACCATTGACTGCCATTTGAGTATCAAATGCTCCCTTACACCAAAAGTAAGACAAGCCATTGAAGCAGGAGACGGACAACCAGGCAGGCAAAATTACTAGACTCCATCTTTCAATAGTTCCATTACATACATGCTAGTTGATTCACAAATCATAACAACGCATGTTCTCTACAATCTGACAATTTCAGCCCAATCTCTTCAATTAAGGCAGGATGGTATACAGATTTGATCTCCATCCCTGGATAGTCACCCTTCCAAATATTTACTTATGCATATGTTTGAGAGAATGGCATATAGCAAATCACACAACTTCTCATGTTGCACAGTAACTACATTTCTTTCTCAACAATCTGTGTAGAATAGTCTGAGTAGATCTAATGAGTAGATCTAATGGTTAAGAACTTGTGTTTCTTTGTTTCTTTTCAAACTGTCAGTAACTACATTTCTTTCTCAACAATCTGTGTAGAATAGTCTGAGTAGATCTAATGAGTAGATCTAATAGTTAAAAACTTGTGTTTCTTTGTTTCTTTTCAAACTGTCTCAAGTTCAAATTCACAGAGAATACAATATGTATACCTCCATAGATTTTACCAATACAAATCCAGAAGAGATAGGATATATATACCTCCACAGATTTTACCAGTCAAAAACATTACCCATCCAAATATTTACTTATATACAAATGTTTGATAAAATGAGTATAGCAAACCACAACTACTTTTATGTTAAACAGTTACCACATTTCCTCCCCAACAGTACGAGTGGACCTAATGGTTAAGAAAATGTTTCTTATTTCCTCTTCTACTTTCCCAAATTCAAATCTAGGAGGGTAAAATATATATACCTCCATAGATTTTACCAAAATAATCAAATCTAGAAGAGTAGATTATATATACTTCCATAGATTTTACCAGTTCAAATCAAGAAGAAATAAAGTATATATAAATTTTACTAATCAAAAACTGTCCAATAGTAAAAACTGACATCCAATAAAACACTAAAAATTATTAATCAAATTAATAACCATAATAAAATCACAACCTAAGAAGAAGAGCAACAAAGACGGTTAACATACCCTGAAGTTATACACAACTGAAGTTATACACAACTAATACAACAGTTGCATTGAATGCAGACCATGTTACGAAATTTACAGTTACATGATGGGAGCAGTTGCAATGAGCGCAGACAACGTTTAGGAATGTACAGTTACATGATGGAATTTTAGTCCGTACACATTTATTCCTCGATATTTCATGGCCATGATATATCGACTAAAATGGTACGGAACGAAATTCTCAAATTTATTATTAGAAAATATTTTAGGTTTTCTTACACAAAATTGTAGCTATGGCCATTCAACATATTCCGTAACTATAACAATCTCATATTCATAAGAAACCATAATCAATAACAATACATCGGTGAGCAATATTAAAATGTTAACCATACAGTTCATAAATGATAAATAAGATTATGAATACTATTCTTTGAAGCCAAAAGAGACAGCAGGACTGATCAAACCAGGATTAACAGAATTATGAGTGTGGCTTCTAAACATGTATGCTGCACCACATCATCACCATGATCCTGAAAGCTATGTCAACTTCACACACTAATGGGTGACCCCGAATAATCTGCAACTATTATAATAAAAGGTATAAATTCGAATTAAAAACCTAGTCGTTAGTCCCGCCTCACAGCAGCTGTGTCACACACAGAATGGATGAACGAGTACTTCGATTAAGCAACCTCCGTTTAATGTCGAATCTGATCCATTCCATTATTTAGAATGGAATCAGCCATAAACCTCCTGATATCGATGGCCATCATCAGCCTAATTCAGGGATCTTACATTTATTTTTCCAATTAAAGAAAGTAAGAAACATTACATTTACTTCCAATAAAACCTAAAAACTAACAATAGAACATATATCATATAAATAACAGAACTCCTAGATTTAAATCCAACATAGTTATTGCTAGTTATTATCTTTTCAGACTATTAAGTTAATCTGAAGCTTTGTCAAGAAGAAACCATGATAAAATATACGGAAGGCAAATTCATGTATACCCTAGCATATCCTTTATACCTTGATATGCTAGATATTGGACATGAAGAACGCAAGGTTTCTCCACTCCGAGGATGCAGAAGAACCGAAACAAGAAAAACCCTAATGAAATTATTAAATCCCCAATCGTACGCGAAAATATAATCAACGCTAAATATGCAAAAAAAAATTGAAGCAAAATAAACATATTCAGTATTTGAACCGTCCACCCATTGGTCAATCAGAACCTGTTGAGATAGAAAGCCACATGGAGTATTCAGTGGATTGACAGATTTTACTGTTTCATCATCTTGACCAGAGATAAAAACCTTGCAAACCCAAAAACCATATTTTGAAAACGCAAGCACTCACTAAGAACTTCATAGCGGATGCATCATTTTCCGAAATAACACCTCCAGCAACTAAATATCCCATGAATGAGGAGAATACATACAACAGCATTATGAAATAAACAATAGAAAATCACTCAGAACTTCTTAGAGGGTTGTTATTCCATCACAGAGCCTAAGCTGCTTTGGAACAGAAGATTCATCACAGTGACTCTACAAAACAAAGTCCTAGCCCAAACAAAGCGTGAAACCTCGATATTAACAAAGAAAATTGCACCGCAGTCCGATCCATCGAATTTCAACGCCCAAATGAATGAAAACCCTCTCATATATATAGTTCTGTCCTCCTTTCCAGGTAAAACCCTAGCCCTTCAAACCCTAAATCGTCTTAAAGCCCCAAACGCTGGTGTCACATCCTTCAAACCCTTATGCTTCTTAGAACCCCATCCCTCACGGTCTCATGAACGGGTGGTGCTAAAAATAATCTCATTAGTCCATGAAAATCTCGGGAAATTAATGGGCATGTTGATATTAGGTTCGAGTGAAGTTGGGAATGGAAATGTGAACTCTATTTAAGGAAATTTTATGCTTCCCATGATTTGATCATTGATAGATTTAGATTTAAGATGTTTATTGTGGCTATTTTATTTTTGCTCATTCATACATATGGATTTAGATAGGGGTTATTTTATTTTTATTTAATTAAGTTTAGTTTGGAGAGTTGAGAGGAGTGTTATTTTCTCCAAGTAGAATTAATCTTTCGAAGTAATATGTTGAGCTTTTAATAAATATATTGTTGTATCAACCTTGGACTTAGAAGAATTTCGTTTACCCTAGTACTATTATGACTGAGGGAAAATGAAGTGCACTGTGCGTTTCATTTTTAGACTCCATGAAAGTGAAGTGGATGATTTTTTTCATGTTTAGACTAGGGGAAAATGCATGTTGTGTTTCATTTTCAGACTAAGGATATGTATTTCATGGAAAAAAAAATTGTGTTAAAGGATATGTATTTCATGGAAAAAAAAATTGTGTTAATATTATCAATTAAGTAGACCTTATATACTTTTTTTAATCTATCAAGTGCTAAGAGGGATCAAATCCTTTGAAGTGTAATTTTGTTTAATCATTTAAGATGGATTTAGGCAACTTATACTCTCGTTCAACTTTCTAGAAATTAGAGCTCACAACTTACAAATATGGATATGTAAAAATACATTTTCAATTATTGTTAAGATATTTATATTTGCATTATAACAATATTTCTATGAAAATATCTAAATAAACAAAATTTTAAAGAATTGCAAGTAATCCATTAACCTCTTAAGGTCCCACAGACCAATTTGGTCTCAGTGGACGTTAATCATCATCATCATCATCATCATCAT
>JASDQU010108492.1:65146-76495 GCA_032191745.1 Picea mariana | reverse complement strand
TATATTATATAAACCATATTGTTGAAGCAACAAAAAAATTAGAAGTTTTTTTAACAAAATTGAAGCTTATACCCAAAAATTTTATGACTCCTAAATCAGTGAAAAATAGAATTGACTTTATAAACAATCAGAATTGTTTTTATAAACAACCATACTATATGATTACACTATTTCTTGACGAACTACCCTAACATGGTTTTGAAGTACATTAGTTAACTGTTGATTCATGGTCTTGCACCCCTACACTCCACTTTGTTGTGAAGAATCTTCTTCAGTATCCATAGGAGTAGCTTATAATTCCCCTTGACAGTCCTCTGAGTTCCTATGTTGAGAAGCAACATACACCTAATTAATGGAAAGGGACTGAATGGGTTGAGGCATAATGAAAGTTCTTAAAAATTGGCACTTTATTTCCAAGATTTCAATGCGCATAGTGAAGGATTGCTCCATATTCCCAACTTTGTTTGATAATTGGCGAAGGTTAGAGTGATTTGCTTCATATATCTCTTCACGATGACGATGAATCTACTTGAACTCCCTCTAGGAAAGATCCATGCTTTGAATAAACCACTGTCCACAATTGTCAATATACCTGAGCCACCCTTCTCTTAGATCAATGCTAATAGACTTGTTTGAAATGAAGGCAAATAGATTATTGAAAACAATGGACCATGAGCATTGCATAGTCTTGTTCCTAAGAATTACATCCTCTGTGCTAGGAGGTTTAAGATTAGATAAATAAACAAAATGATAATCCTTCCAGGAAAACCTTCTTGTTGTATGAGAGTACCTAGAATAAGTAGAGTCAAAGGTTTCCTTAACACCCTCACCAAGAGACTCAATGCATAATGCAATATTTCTCGTCCTTCCAATACTTAAAACAAATCGTGGAGGATTGATAGAACATGGAACATGAATATCCGACAACTCAATCCTCAGACCATTATAATTGTGCAAAAGAAAAGTAAGAAACAAGCTAAAAGGAGAAAGATAAAAAGTTCAAAATGGTAGCTCACCAGAACATAACCTTGAATCAATAAACTCAACAAGACACCCAATCCTCATTAAGTCAAACTAGAGTGAAACTACATTCAACTACCTCTCCTTCCCAGGAAAAAAGAAGATGGATTTCCCCTTAAAAACTATAACCAATATTAAATTTGATTATATTGGCACTTGACTCAACTAACAAAAGAAATTCTACATTTTCAACACCTAAGAGAATAGCCTCGAGTTCACAGATGGAGAATGGAATTTAAGAGAAAAACCTTTTCACCAGACGTAACCTGGCCGATAGAAGACTGTATTTCAACATTGAGCGCCTTTCAAATCGATCTCCCATTGAGACACATCTTTTCACCTTCAAAACACCGCACCAACGTTTGGAGGAACTTCTAACAATGAGTGCCATGACCACATTTGAAACTCTGTAAATCCCCAACCCACACATTCTAACATAAATGTAAACCGTTATTGTTGATTGGAAAATGTGTATAGGACAACTGGTCACGTGACCAACCCAACATGCTAGCTTCCCTCCAAACCTTGAATTAATTAACCCCATCAAACTGTGGAATGTGGATAAAACCTCTTTCACCATTGACATTGATTACACTCTCTCCTAACAATGATCCATGTTTATCCCAATGATCAACTTGGATGTTAAACTCACGCTTGATATGAAAAAACTTTGCAATATTCAAACTCCTTTATAAGACTGGGAGCCCGAGAGATTGCACCGGGGATGGCCTTCATTTGAATGTTAGCTTGATTTATAAGGGCCCTAATCACAATCACGGAGTCACCCAAAACAATAATCTTTTGAAGACCTTTAAGCTGGCTAATCTAACACCTTGCCACAATGCATATGCTTTAGCTATATTGTTTGAAGTGTTTCCTAACCCCTAAGCATAGTTGACAGTAGTATTGCCTTCGGGATCACAGATTATCCCCCCTCATACCTGCTGCCCCTAGTAAAAAAAATTTAAAAGAAAATTGAAGCTTTATATTAATTGTAAAAAACACCTTGTCGAAGCAACAAAAAAACTTGGAAATTCTTTAAAAAAAATGTGGCTTATTTCCATACTATCAATGTCTCCTAATGCCCTGAAAAACATATATACTACCTTAACAAGCAACCATACTATTTGATTATAGAATTTCTTGACAATCTGTCCTAACAAAAAGGTGGTTTTGAAATACATTAGTTGATAGATGATCCATGGTATTGCACACCTTGCACTCCACTATGTTGTGGAGAATATTCTTCGATATCCATGGGAGTCGCTTCCAAACCCCCTTGCTCGTATAATGAATTCCCATGACGGGAGGCCATAGACTCCTGGTTGATAGAAATAGATTGCATAGGCTAAATGATGAAAGTTTTTGAAAATGGGCACTCTGTTTCCAAACCTTCAATACATTGATTGAAGGACCGCTCCAAGTTCCCCACTTTGTCAAATAGCTGGCGAAGAGGAGAAATTTTTTCCTTTGAAATCTCTTCACGGTGAACAAGAATATGCTTGAGGTCCTTTTCAGATATATCTATGCTTTGACCAAGACTCTTCCCACAACTATTAGTATATTTGAACCAATCTCTCTTGGTTACAGTGCAGACCAACTTGGATATAATGGGAGCAATAAGAAAACTGACCCCAATTGGCCACAACCTTCCTTCAAACATGTTTTTGAGAGTTATATTCACTTCATTGTGGTGGTTTACGTCGGAAAAATAAACAACATTCCAAATGAACCTTCTTGCTTTGTGAAAACACACAAGGTAAACAAAGACATGGTTTCCAAAATAAGTAGAGTAAGGAGAAACCTCACCAATAATCTGAGAAGAGAGAGATGGAACAACAAAGAATAGAACAAGAACATCCATCAAACCAAACCTCAAACCCTTAATACCCCTTAAAAAACATTCATAAAAAAGAACAATAAAAAGATATCCATAATCCAGAAAGGAATATCACTAGAAATAAGCCCTATATCTATAAACTCTATAAGATAACCAGACCTAAAGAGAGTAAAAATAGAAGGAAATCCACCCTCCAAATATTCTCCTTCCCACATGAGGAAACAAAGGAACACTCCTAGAAAACTAATACCATGGTAATTATCAGGGCTACTGATAGTTAACCCAACAATCCATAAAGAAGCTACATTTTCGAAATCCAATTTATAAACTTCGCAATCTTGGATATGAAGCAAAACATGTAAGTACTATAACTATTTACCAGACAATACTTGGCTGGTAGAGGAGAGACCACCAACATTGGACGCCTTTCAATCCAACCTTCATCCACCTTGCACTTCTCCACTTCCAAAACACCACGCCAAAAATTGGAGGAACCTCCAACAATGAATTCCATGATCGATGAAGCACGAGGAAATCCCAACCCACACAAGTGACCATAAATGTAAACCATGGGAACCACTCAGAGTTTGTGAAAAGGACAATTGGCCATGTGAACGATCCTGTGCACCAACTACAGTCTAAAATTAGTAATTAATATTCCCATTAAGTTAAGGGATGTGCTCATAAACTTTCTCTCCATTTATAATAATAACACCCTCTCAAAGCGATGAACCTTGCTTAGCCCATATATCAACACAACTATTCAATTCATGTTTGATGTGGAATAACTTGTATTCATTGAACTCCTTAAGGAGACTACGGGCCCAAGAGATTGCACCTAAAATGGCCTAAATTTCGGTGTCTTTGTGATTGATAAGAGCATTTATCATGATCATAGAGTCCACAATTATGATCAACTTCCAAAGACCTCTAAGTTTTCCAACTCCGACTCCTTGCCATAATTAGTATGCCTTGGCAACATTGTTGATATTATTCCCTAATCCCCAAACATAGTAAACAATAGCATTTCCTCTGGGATCACATAATATCCCTTCACCTACTACCCCTAGTACTTAAATTATTTAAAATTAGATTAATAATCAATTAATTTGAATTATATACATTGTATATTTATTTGTATGTTTTTGGTTTTTTCTTTCAATAAAGTGAAATGGTTTAAGTTTGAAGACACATTTCCCTCAAATTAAATTGAAGGTGGGAAAAAAATAAATAAAATAAAAATTGATAAATAATATGTTCATTGTTAGATATAGAGAAGGGTGATATTTATCTTTAACGAAATTATTTCTTCTAACCATACCTTTCCACAATTCGTTATATCATTTTCTAATTAAAAAGCACATAATTTTTTTTTTTAGGGAAAAAATTTGCTCAAATTATATTAGCGATATAATTTTTTTACATCTTTCAGTTCATAAACATGATACTATAGATCCTAAAAAACTGGCTATTTCAGCACAGTCCAATACATATACGAGGAGTATCAAAATCATATCTCTAGAATCCCATAACATTACCCACAACATCTAAAAACTAAAAACTGGAAACAAAATGGATACAAAAACAATGATATGCCCTTATACAACAAAGGTTCATCTTCCCTTATCTGCTACTTCTTACTAGCAAATACATTAATGAATCTTGATATGTCTTCTCGGGCCTTCATCTCCATTTGTCCATAGATAATAAGTTACTAGTCCTTCAGGTTCGACCAATGCCTGCTTTGAGAGAATATCTACAACAATGTTAAAATCTCTATAAATGTGTTGGAAATCAATAGAAAGGAAGTTTTGGGTAAGTAATTTTATTCTTTTCTTCCATCCTTCTATGGAGCTAACCATAAGTCTCCCTTTGTTTCTGAGCCAATCAATTACAACTTTTGAATCACCCATAATATGAATACATGGGATCTCCAAATGTTCAGCTAGCATTAATGTGACCCAAGCTCCCAAAAGCTCTGCCCTCATATTTGTTCCTTTACCACAATAAAAAGTCCATCTATAAACAATGGTCTCCTGGATTTTTATGACTCCTCTTGCCCCACTCCTAATGTTGTCTTTTGATGTTGCACCATCAAACCATGCAAGTGCTGAATCCTGAAGATAATTTATCATAATTGTTCTCGGAAGTCGTGGCTTAAGATGACTACTGAAATTTGATTGAAGAGCCAATGTCTTGTAAATTACTGAATGCAATGAAGGAATAGTATCTTCAAAGATAGCCTTATAATGTTCAAGCCAAGTAAACCAGATAACATGAGTTGCAATTGAAGTGGACACAGTCTTTTCCATATACCAATTCTTCAAGCAATCCAAAAGATTATTACCAAACCAATCTCTGTCAAGCTTTAGAATATGTTTTCAGATTTTCCAAATTGAAATGGAAAAAGGATAAAGCTTGAATAAGTGATAAGTCGTTTCCAAATCCATCTTGCAAAGAGGACAACGTCCCAGACCCTCCCATCGTTTTTTCTGCAACATATTCCAAGTAAGAATTTTTTCTTCAATCGCCAGCCAAATGAACAACTTAACTTTTAACTGTATCTTCCAATTCCATATAGACAATCTCCAACTCTTCGCTTTAGTATGACATTTTGAAGAAATGATACTTAAGTAAAAGTTTTTAGCAGATGGGATTCCTGAATTGTCTCCACCTATCCACATAAAAGGATCACTGCCATCGTGTAAAATCACTCCCGAGTCAATTAGTGCACTCCTGTACAAATCCCACTATGAAGCTAGAAAGCCCTTCATCACTGTTCGACCAATAAGCAGAAATATTTTGCTCATTAGAAGGGTTCTGTGCCCGTGCCAAAGTCTTTATATCTTTTTCTTTTAATGCTTCCTGTAGTGGGGTTGATAGAAAGGAGTTGTCCCTCATCCCCAGAATTTGATCCTTCCCCAATACCACTAGGTGTCCTGAACTTGGATTCCAGCTTATTCCATGTAACATAAAATATACCACCTTTAATGATCTACCCCAAATTTTAGATACTCCGCTTTTGATAAAAGAACTAGATCTAAGCCAAGAAGTCACATTCCTATTACCAAGATACTTATCAATGATAACCCTATGCCAAACACCTTTTCCCATGAGAACTCTCCAGAGAGTAATCGTTGCCAGTGCTTTGCTGAAATAAAAAATATTAAAGATTCCCCATCCCCCCAAAGACTTTGGAACTGAAATCTTCTCCCAATTGCACATATGTAAATGATGGGAAACACTGTCTCTCTTCCATAAGAAATTGAACATCATCTTCCTGAGAATGTTCAAAACCAATATAGGGACCATGACAATAGATAACCAATAAACCAACTGGCTTGTTAACACTACTTTCAATAAAGTTAGACGCCCTCCTAAAGACAACCATCTGTATCACCAATTATTGATTCTCCTTTCAAAATTTTTTAGAAGCCAATTCCGTTCTTTAATGCGTTGAGCGACAACTTTGAGATAAAATCCCAAATATTTGAAACCCAAATCCAACGAAATAAAATTAAAAGGGTAAACAACTTTGAATGCATTAAGATCCAGTTCAGTTAGTCCATCATGATGAAAAGTAGATTTTGCAATATTTATTTGTAATCCTGAAGTTAAAAAAAAGAATTTCAGGATTTTGTCAATCTCTCACCACTCTTGCATAGTAGCCTTTGTTAAAATGACCATATCATCAACAAATAGAATATGTAAGATTTTTATAGATCTGGAAACATATATACTTGTCAATAACCCGATATTTAGGCTTTCTTTCAAAAGGAGACTCAATCCTTCCATAACTAAAATGAAAAGCAAAGGAGATAAGGGACAACCTTGGCGCAATCCCCTACAACTCTTAAGAAAATATGCAACTTCTCGATTTACCAACATTGAGTATGAGGTGGAGACCACACAACTCATAATCCAGTTGGTCATATGAATTCCCAAACCAATTTGTAGAAGGAGTAATCTCAACAGGTCCCAATTGACACATTCATATGCTTTATGTAAATCAAGCTTTAATACCAGAGACTTTATGTTCTTCTTTATGCTATGGATGCATTCATGGACTGTACCTATGGCATCCTGAATCCGTCTACTCTGTAGGAAGCCTAACTACTCCTCTGAAAGTGATCTAGAGAGAAAAGGTTTTATACGATCTGCAATTACCTTTGAGATAATCTTATAGCTCAAGTTACAGAGAGAGATCAGACAAAAATCCCCAAAGAGATGAGGATTGTTTACTTTAGGTATTAAAGTGATAAAAGTAGAATTTAAAGCTCCTGAAATAAATCCTTTTTGCCTAGACTCCTCCACCATTTCAAGCAGATCTTCCTCGGCAATGTCAAAGAATTCCTTAAAGAATTTGATGGTCCAGGCATCCGGGCCCAGACTTCTGTCAACTTTAAAATTGGATAAAACTTTTTGTAGTTCCTTCAAGTCAACCGGTTTATATAAAGCCTCTGCTTTCGTCTCATTTATCATCTCTTTAAACAATGCAACAACCTTAACTTGATCTCTAACCGGTGGACCCAACCTGTCTTTATAAAAATCTTTGAAATGGTGAAAGGCAACTTTTTTTAAATTTTCTTGTACACTATGTGTCTGACCCTCCTCATCTTTTAATTCCCAAAGAAATTTACTATTCCTCTTAAAACTTGCATAATTATGGAAAAATTTAGTATTTTTATCTCCACTGTGTAACCAAATGGCCCAGTTGTGTTGACGCCATTGTTCCTCAGTTTCATGTAGAATTTTCATTATTTTTTGTTCAAGAATCTTTAGAGACCGGTTACCAAAATTATTGAAAATGCCATCATTCGAGTTTTGTATTCTGAAAGTGATTTCCTTTTCCAATTCATAGAGTCTATAGTTTTTGCGATGCCTTTCATCCTTTTGCTAGGTTCTTGTTAAAACTTTCAAATCCTTTAGTTTCCAAACAAGTCTGCTTTACTGTCCATCCTCCAGTGGATACTTATGATCGCTCCAAAGCTTCTGCACTATCTCAATAAAAACTCGGTCTGTAGACCACATAGGATTAAATTTGAAAGGAAAAGCTTTAAAAGATGAAGACGAATCACGCTGAAGTACAATTGGAGCATGGTCGAAAATGTAGGGAAACTCAACCCATGCTCTATAAACTCCCACCGATGCCAGAAGATCTTCAGAAATGAGCGTGCGGTCAAGTCGCTTTGAAATAGACTCATTTCCAGCTCGACCATTTCTCCATGTGGGTACCAATGTTCCAGGGGCAATATATATCAACTTGTTCTTGTGAAAATAATTAGTGAAGTAATTGGCCAAAGTGCCCAAAGTATTCAATCCTCCCTAGCTCTCACCTAATGAGAGAGTCAAATTTAAATCACCTGCTATTACTAGATTCTTTAGAGTTAATAGTCCAGACTTCTCCAACCTTTCCCAAAACTGTTTACGCTCCAAACATGACCCATAAATATTAAGAAGTGAGATCTGCCTCTTACTTTCCAGATCATTACCTATCAATAACATCCCACCACAAGTGAGAAAGGGGACTATCTCAAAGTAATTCAGATCCCATGAAACTAATAAACCACCAGATTTACCCACAGAGTTTATCGCACAACAATGCCAACTAGGTCTAAGTATGTGAAAGAAGGCACGAGCTTTCTCTGCATGTACTAAAGTCTCTTGAAGAAAAGCGATATTTGGCCAAACTTTATCAAGGACTCCATGGACAGAGGCTAATTTTAGGACGCCCCCCGTTCCCCTGATATTTAGTGAGAATAATAACATTAGATATTATTTTCGGGATTAACTGCGTAGTGTAAGTTATTAATCTATGACCCATATTCATGAGTATTAGTCACAACTGACCAATAATTCTCATGATTTGAATAGTCCACTTAGCACTCATTGCATCAGGTGATGCTCACAGGGGTGAAGAAATGGGATTGAAACCAACGAAATGAATCGCATAGCATTAATCATCACTTTCGGGGCTTGCACCCGGTAACCAGAACTTCCCAGGTGGTCACCCATCCCAAGACGCCTCTGGCTCAAGCGTGCTTAACTGTGGAGTTTTTTCCCACAATCAAGCCCACTTAGCTTGCTACCCCATTTGCAAAACCTTAGAAAATAATATCTAATATCTTGCACTACGAAAGCCCCTATATGCTTAAATAATAACATTACTTGGATCTAGCAAGGGCCTTCAAAGCTCTAAGGGCCCCACCATCAGTTGTTGAAAGAGTAATAGGCTCTACAGCCTTATCAATGAAAGATTTTTTCCTAGCACTTCGAGTTTTCACCGAAGAGTGCTCAATACCTAAACCCCTTGACCATGCGAACTCTTTTCCAGCCTCCTCGACGGTGGAAATTTGGCCACTGTGTTCTCCTTTTTCGACCATTGAGACCGTTTCCATTTTACCAATATAAACTGGCAGTTTGACAGAGGAATCATTACCTCGTATGAACGGGATAAATGAGTCAAGTACCGCAGAAAGATTTGACTCCTCATCTTTCGGTTCTCGGTAACCAGGAAGATTAATGGATGGTTTTGTCTCAAGTTGACTAAATCCCGAACTACTAGTGGCCACATCTGGGAGGGAAGGCTCATGAAAAGGGTTTTGGACAGTAAGTTTGTCGGCTGACAAATCCTGACGGTCCAAATGAATCATAGGTTCCAAAACCGTATTATCAGTGTGGGAATTAGTTAGTGAGTCAGTATCCCCAACGAAACCTTCCGTATCTCCCGAAATCCCATTCACAGTAAAAGGTAGCAAGCCAACACCGACAATAACTTGCTTAAGCCAGAAAAAAGATAACACAAGCTCTCTATCCCCAGAAGTCAAAGAATTATAAAAGGACGGACAAAGGGATTGAATCTTACCTAGAACCAATGAAGAGGTCTCCCGAAAGCTTGAATCTCCGCCAGGAAAACCTTTGAACCCCGTATCCATTGAAACATCAGGTTGACTATAGTAATCTCTAAGAGATTCCGGAGACTCTTCACAAAACTCCTTACCTTTGCACTCTCGATGGAGATGAGTAGTGCTTCTATAGTAACTGCAATGAAATGGGATCCCTATGTAGTCAAGTTTCTGCATAATATAACTACCTCTCCATTCAATTTCTAGTGTTTCAGGAAGTCCTTGTTGTACATCTATTTCCAACAACACCTTGCCAACCTTTCTTGCAGTCGTCGAGAGGTTACCTTCATCAGTCATTATGAATTTTCCTAGGGAGTTCTTGATAGCTTTCAACGCGTTGACATTCCATAAAAACCATGGCAACCCCAGAAGCAAAACCCAAATATGTCTGTGTGAGAAAATTTTTGATTCCGGGTTGAATGCTAATCTCCACCTTTTTAGCATTAAACTACTTGTTCCATCCACCCAGTATGAATTTAACAAGAAAGCTGCGTCTTCTGGGTTCCTGCACAGGAAACCAATCCATCCTTTTGATAAAGTGAAAATCTCTGGGACGTAACCAATAGCTAGGCGTCAAATCTTCTCCAACCAGGCAATAAGTTTTTCGTCACTCATTCTGTGATAGGCAAATCTACCTACAAGTCCACACAGTGCTAGCCTACATGAGTCTTCTAGTCCTATGTCCGCACCAAGAACCATTCTTTTTACTGACTTAGAAGCTCTCCAATGTCTCCTAGCTTTCCGATCAACAACGCAGCCAGAAGAAATCCCCCTTTGAGCCTAAACTTCTCCTTCACCAGCACCAAAAAGTTTAGATGAATTCTAAACCTGGGTAAAATCCCCTAAGGCATCATCTGATAAGGCTGGAAGAAAAGTATCAAAGTAGGGAGTATGATCAGACTTAGTAGTATAACAGGGTTCCTTTGTTACGGGGAGTAAACCAGGGGCTATAGAACACAAACAATTATGTGTATTTACTTCACCTACCTGCCATAACCCATCCACAGGCTCGCTCAATAAAGCCTGTACATCCGCATTAATAGTATCCATTCTATTTAGTGCCATCTTGATACCACTTGGAAAACAACGAGATAGACAACACGGATAGATAAGACCCCACCTCCCTTAAAGAAACAATAATAAAGAGTGTTGACAATTATTAAATGAACTCCACTNACTTAAAATGCACTACAACCAAAACTGCGGGGTAAGCTAACAAGTTCAACAGGTAACCCGCAGTAAGGTCCAGTTTCCCAAAAGGGAAAATCAATAATCTTAACTGACTGGAAATACTGGGAACTGAGTCTATAACTAAATGAGAAGAGAAAGAGAGAAACGGGATAAACCAATACGACGAACCACGGGAAAGTTAGTCTTAGGACCAGTGTGAAGAGAAAAATAGTAAAAACCAACCTCCTAAACTTATCCCTGGGCTGAACCAAACTGCAACTTCAGCCATGGCTGCTCTGGTTAGAATCCCGCGCAAAAAGTTTTAAAATCCATGGCTCCAACGGTCTCTGCATTCGCACCGCATGTGGTGTATTCACCCTGTGGCTAAAAGTACTTTTGGCTTAATGTGCACAT
>JASDQU010108492.1:14184-60313 GCA_032191745.1 Picea mariana | reverse complement strand
CAATGAATTCCATGATCGATGAAGCACGAGGAAATCCCAACCCACACAAGTGACCATAAATGTAAACCATGGGAACCACTCAGAGTTTGTGAAAAGGACAATTGGCCATGTGAACGATCCTGTGCACCAACTACAGTCTAAAATTAGTAATTAATATTCCCATTAAGTTAAGGGACGTGCTCATAACCTTTCTCTCCATTTATAATAATAACACCCTCTCAAAGCGATGAACCTTGCTTAGCCCATTGTTCAACACAACTATTCAATTCATGTTTGATGTGGAATAACTTTCATTGAACTCCTTAAGGAGACTACAGGCCCAAGAGATTGCACCTGGAATGGCCTAAATTTCGGTCTCTTTGTGATCAATAAGAGCATTTATCACAATCATAGAGTCCACAATTATGATCAACTTCCAAAGACCTCTAAGTTTTCCAATTTTGACTCCTTGCCATAATTAGTATGCCTTGGCAACATTGTTGATATTATTCCCTAATCCCCAAACATAGTGAACAATAACATTTCCTCCAGGATCACATAATATCCCTTCACCTACTGCCCCTAGTACTTAAATTATTTAAAATTAGATTAATAATCAATTAATTTGAATTATATACATTGTATATTTATTTGTATGTTTTTGGTTTTTTCTTTCAATAAAGTGAAATGGTTTAAGTTTAAAGACACATTTCCCTGAAATTAAATTGAAGGTGGTAAAAAAACAAATAAAATAAAAATTGATAAATAATATGTTCATTATTACATATAGAGAAGGGTGATATTTACTTTTAACGAAATTATTTCTTCTAACCATACCTTCCACAATTCGTTATATCATTTTCTAATTAAAAATCACATAATTTTTTTTCCAGGGAAAAAATTTGCTCAAATTATATTAGCGATATAATTTTTTTTACACCTTTCAGTTCATAAACATGATACTATAGATCCTAAAAAATTGGCTATTTCAGCACTGTCCAATACATATACAAGGAGTATCAAAATCATATCTCGAGAATCCCATAACATTACCCACAACATCTAAAAACTGAAAACTGGAAACAAAATGGATACAAAAACAATGTTATGCCCTTATACAACAAAGGTCCATCTTCCCTTATTTGCTACTTCTTATTAGCAAATACATCAATGAATCTTGATATGTCTTCTCGGGCCTTCATCTCCATTTGTCCATAGATAATAAGTTACCAGTCCTTCAAGTTCGACCAATCCCTGCTTTGAGAGAATACCTGCAATAGTGTTAAAATCTCTATAAATGTGCTGAAAATCAATAGAAAGGAAGTTTTGAGTAAGTAATTTTATTCTTTTCTTCCATCCTTCTATGGAGCTAACCATAAGTCTCCCTTTGTTTCTGAGCCAATCAATTACAACTTTTGAATCACCCATAATATGAATACATGGGATCTCCAAATGTTCAGCTAGCATTAATGTGACCCAAGCTCCCAAAAGCTTCGCCCTCGTATTTGTTCCTTTACCACAATAAAAAGTCTATCTATAAACAATGGTCTCCTGGATTTTTATGACTCCTCCTGCCCCACTCCTAATGTTGTCTTTTGATGTTGCACCATCAAACCATGCAAGTGTTGAATCCTGAAGATAATTTATCATAATTGTTCTCGGAAGTCGTGGCTTAAGATGACTACTGAAATTTGATTGAAGAGCCAAAGTCTTCTAAATTACCGAATGCAATGAAGGAAGAGTATCTTCAAAGATAGCCTTATTATGTTCAAGCTAGGCAAACTAGATAACACGAGCTGCAATCGAAGTGGACACAGTCTTTTCCATATACCAATTCTTCAAGCAATCCGAAAGATTATTACCAAACCAATCTCTGTCAAGTTTTAGAATATGTTTTAAGATTTTCCAAACTGAAATGGAAAAAGGACCAAGCTTGAATAAGTGATAAGTCGTTTCCAAATCCATCTTGCAAAGAGTACAACGTCCCCAGACCCTCCCATCCTTTTTTCTGCAGCATATTCCAGGTAAGAATTTTTTCTTCAATCACCAGTGAAATGAACAATTTAACTTTTAACTGTATCTTCTAATTCCATATAGACAGTCTCCAACTCTCCGCTTTAGTATGACATTTTGAAGAAATGATACTTAAGTAAAAGTTTTTAGCAGATGTGACTCCTGAATTGTCTCCACCTATCCACATTAAATGATCATTTCCATCATGTAAAATCACTCTTGAGTCAATTATTGCACTTCTGTACAAATCCCACTATGAAGCCAGAAAGCCCTTCATCACTATTCGACCAATAAGAAAAAATATTTTTCTCATTAGAAGGGTTCTGTGCCCATGCCAAAGTCTTTATATCTTTTTCTTTTAATGCTTCCTGTAGTGGGGTTGATAGAAAGGAGTTGTCCCCCATCCCCAGAATTTGATCCTTCCCTAATACCACCAGGTGTCCTAAACCCGGATTCCAGCTTATTCCATGTAATATAAGATATACCACCTTTAATGATCTACCCCAAATTTTAGATACTCCGCTTTTGATAAAAGAACTAGATCTAAGCTAGGAAGTCACATTCCTATTACCACGATACTTATCAATGATAACCCTATGCCAAACACCTTTCCCCATGAGAACTCTCCAGAGAGTAATCGTTTCCAGTGCTTTGCTGAAATAAACAATATTAAGGATTCCCCATCCCCCCAAAGACTTTGGAACTGAAATCTTCTCCCAATTGCACATATGTAAATGATGGGAAACACTGTCTCTCTTCCATAAGAAATTGAACATCATCTTCCTCAGAATGTTCAAAACCGATATAGAGACCATGACCATAGATAACCAATAAACCAACTGGATTGTTAACACTACTTTCAATAAAGTTAGACGCCCTCCTAAAGACAACCATCTGTAGCACCAATTATTGATTCTCCTTTCAAAATTTTTTAGAAGTCAATTCCGTTCTTCAATGCGTTGAGCGACAACTTTGAGATAAAATCCCAAATATTTGAAACCCAAATCCAACGAAATAAAATTAAAAGGGTACACAACTTTGAATGCATTAAGATCCAGTTTAGTTAGTCCAGCATGATGAAAAGTAGATTTTGCAATATTAATTTGTAATCCTGAAGTTAAACAAAAGAATTTCAGGATTTTGTCAATCTCCCACCACTCTTGCATAGTAGCCTTTGTTAAAATGACCACATCATCAACAAATAGAATATGTAAGATTTTTATAAATCTGGAAACAGATATACCTGTCAATAACCCGACATTTAGGCTTTCTTTCAAAAGAAGACTCAATCCTTCCATAACTAAAATGAAAAGCAAAGGAGACAAGGGATAGCCTTGGCACAATCCCCTACAACTCTTAAGAAAATATGCAACTTCTCAATTTACCAAGACTGAGTATGAGGTGGAGACCACACAACTCATAATCTAGTTGGTCATATGAATTCCCAAACCAATTTGTAGAAGGAGTAATCTCAACAGGTCCCAATTGACACATTCTTATGCTTTTTGTAAATCAAGCTTTAGTACCAGAGACTTTATGTTCTTCTTCTTTATGCTATGGATGCATTCATGGACTGTACCTATGGCGTCCTGAATCTGTGTCCCCTGTAGGAAGCCTAATTGCTCCTCTAAAAGTGATCTAGGGAGAAAAGGTTTTATACGATCTGCAATTACCTTTGAGATAATCTTATAGCTCAAGTTACAGAGAGAGATCGGGCGAAAATCTCCAAAGAGATGAGGATTGTTTACTTTAGGTATTAAAGTGATAAAAGTGGAATTTAAAGCTCTTGAAATAAATCCTTTTTGCTTAGACTCCTCCACCATTTCAAGCAGATCTTCTCCGGCAATGTCAAAGAATTCCTTAAAGAATTTGACGGTCCAACCATCCGGGCCCAGACTTTTGTCAACTTTAAAATTCGATAAAACTTTTTGTAGTTCCTTCAAGTCAACCGGTTTATATAAGGCCTCTTCTTCCGTCTCATTTATCATCTCTTTAAACAATGCAACAACCTTAACTTGATCTCTAATTGGTGGACCCAACCTGTCTTTATAAAAATCTTTGAAATGGTGAAAGGCAACTTTTTTTAAATTTTCCTGTCCACTATGTGTCTGACCCTCCTCATCTTTTAATTCCCAAAGAAATTTACTATTCCTCCTAAAACTCGCATAATTATGGAAAAATTTAGTATTTTGATCTCCACTGTGTAACCAAATGGCCCAGTTGCGCTGACGCCATTGTTCCTTTATTTCATGTAGAATTTTCATTCTTTCTTGTTCCAAAATCTTTAGAGACTGGTCACCAAAATGATTGAAAATGCTATCATTCGAGTTTTGTATTTTGAAAGTGATCTCCTTTTCCAATTCATAGAGTCTACAGTTTTTGCGATGCCTTTTATCCTTTTGCTAGGTACTTGTTAAAACTTTCAAATCCTTTAGTTTCCAAACAAGTCTCCTTTATCGTCCATCCTCCAGTAGATACTTAGGATCGCTCCAAAGCTTCTGCACTATCTCAATAAAAACAAGGTCTGTAGACCATAGAGGATTAAATTTGAAAGGAAAAGCTTTAAAAGATGAAGACGAATCAAGCTGAAGTACAATTGGAGCATGGTCAGAAATGTAGGGAAACTCAACCCATGCTCTGTAAACTCCCACCGATGCCAGAAGATCTTCAGAAATGAGTGTGCGGTCAAGTCGCTTTGAAATAGACTCATTTCCAGCTCGACCATTTCTCCACGTGGGTACCAATGTTCCAGGGGCAATATATATCAACTTGTTCTTGTGAAAATAATTAGTAAAGTAACTGGCCAAAGTGCCCAAAGTATTCAATCCTCCCCAGCTCTCACCTGATGAGAGAGTCAAATTTAAATCACCTGTTATTACTAGATTCTTTAGAGTTAATAGTCCATACTTCTCCATCTTTTCCCAAAACTGTTTACGCTCCAAACACGACCCGTAAATATTAAGAAGTGAGATCTGCCTCTTACTTTCCAGATCAGTACCTGTCAATAACATCCCACCACAAGTGAGAAAGGGGACCAACTCAAATTAATTCGGATCCCACGAAACTAATAAACCACCAGATTTACCCACTGAGTTTACCGCACAACAATGCCAACTAGGTCTAAGTATGTGAAAGAAGGCACAACCTTTCTCTGCGTGTACTAAAGTCTCCTGAAGAAAAACGATATTTGGCTGAACTTTATCAAGGACTCCCCGGACAGAGGCTAATTTCAGGACGCCCCCCGTTCCCCTGATATTTAGTGAGAATAATAACATTACTTGGATCTAGCATGGGCCTTCAAAGCTCTAAGGGCCCCACCATCAGTTGTTGGACGAGTAATAGGCTCTACAGCCTTATCAATGAAAGATTTTTTCCTAGCACTTCGAGTTTTCACCAGAGAGTGCTCAATACCTAAACCCCTTGACCATGCGAACTCTTTTCCAGCCTCCTCGACGATGGAAATTTGGCCATTGTGTTCTCCTTTTTTGACCATCGAGACCGTTTCCATTTTACCAATATAAACTGGCAGTTTGACAGAGGAATCATTACCTCGTATGAACGGGATAAGTGAGTCAAGTACCGCAGAAAGATTTGACTCCTCATCTTCCGGTTCTCGGTAACCAGGAAGATTAATGGACGGTTCCGTCTCAAGTTGACTAAATCTCGAACTACTAGTGGACACATCTGGAAGGGAAGGCTCATGAAAAGGGTTTTGGATAGTAAGTTTGTCGGCTGACAAAACTTGACGGTCCAAATGAATCATAGGTTCCAAAACCCTATTATCAGTCTGGGAATTAGTTAGTGAGTCAGAACCCCCAATGGAACCTTCAGTATCTCCCGAAATCCCATTCACAGTAAAAGGTAGCAAGCCAACACCGACAATAACTTGCTTAAGCCAGACAAAAGATAGCACAAGCTCTCTATCCCCAAAAGTCAAAGAATTATAAAAGGACAGACAAAGGGATTGAATCTTACCTAGAACCAACGAAGAGGTCTCCCGAAAGCTTGAATCTAAACCTTCGAACCCCGTATCCATTGAAACATCAGGTTGAGTATAATAATCTCTAAGAGATTCCGAAGACTCTTCACAAAACTCCTTACCTTTGCACTCTCGACGGAGATGAGTAGTGCTTCTACAGTCACTGCAACGAAATGGGATCCCTATGTAGTCAAGTTTTTGCATAATATAACTACCTCTCCATTCAATTTCTAGTGTTTCATGAAGTCCTTGTTGTACATCTATTTCCACCAGTGCCTTGCCAACCTTTCTTGCAGTCGCTAAGAGGTTACCTTCATCAGTGATTATGAATTTTCCTAGGGAGTTCCCGATAGCTTTCAATGCGTCGACATTCCATAAAAACCATGGCAACCCCGGAAGCAAAACCCAAATATGTCTGTGCGAGAAAAATTTTGATTCCGGGTTAAATGCTAATCTCCACCTTTTTAGCATTAAACTACTTGTTCCATCCACCCAGTATGAATTTAACAAGAAAGTTGCGTCTTCTGGGTTCCTGCACAGGAAACCAATCCATCCTTTTGATAAAGTGAAAATCTCTGGGACGTAACCAATAACCGGGCGCCAAATCTTCTCCAACCAAGCAGTAATTTTTTCATCACTCATTCTATGATAGGCAAATCTACCTACAAGTCCACACAGTGCTAGCCTACATGAGTCTTCTAGTCCTATGTCCCCACCAAGAACCATTCTCTTTACTGACTTAAAAGCTCTCCAATGTCTCCTAGCTTTCCGGTCAACAACACAACCAGAAGAAATCCCCCTTTGGGCTTGAACTTCTCCTTCACCAACACCAAAAAGTTTAGATGAATTTTGAACCTGGGGAAAATCCGCTAAGGCATCATCTGATAAGGCTGGAAGAAAAGTATCAAAGGACGGAGTATGATCAGACTTAGTAATATAACAGGGTTCCTTTGTTACGGGAAGTAAACCAGGTGCTCGAGAAGACAAACAATTATGTGTATTTACTTCACCTACATGCCATAATGCATCCACAGGCTCGCTCAATAAACCCTGTACCTCCGCATTAATAGTATCCATTCTATTTAGTGCCATCTGGATACCACTTGTAAAACAACGAGATAGACTGGCTGGTAACAGGGATAGATAAGACCCCACCTCCCTTGAAAGAAACAATAATAAATAGTGTTGACAAATATTAAATGAATTCCACTTAAAATGCACTACAACCAAAACTGCGGGGTAAGCTAACAAGTTCAACAGGTAACCCGGAGTAAGGTCCAGTTTCCCAAAAGGGAAAATAAATAATCTTAACTGACTGGAAATACTGGGAACTGGATCTATAACTAAATGAGAAGAGAAAGAGAGAAACAGGGTAAACCAATACGACGAACCACGGGAAAGTTAGTCTTAGAACCAGTGTGAAGAGAAAAATAGTAAAAACCAACCTCCTAGACTTATCCCGGGGCTGAACCAAACTGCAGCTTCAGCCATGGCTGCTCTGGTTAGAATCCCGCGCAAAAAGTTTTAAAATCCATGGCTCCAACGGTCTCTGCATTCGCACCGCATGTGGTGTATTCACCCTGTGGCTAAAAGTACTTTTGGCTTAATGTGCACATACTTAGTCAACTATGATTTTACTCCGTCTATTTAATTGAATACTATTGAAATTGAATGGAGCGGAGCAATGAAATGGTTGCACGATGTGGATATATCAATGTTATCATGTTAAATGATTTATTGATATGGAATGGAAGGGAGCGAATAACATCAATTGCTTTTTCAATTAGTTTTAATGATGCAGTTTTCATTTATTATTGACGGTTGGATCCTGACAATAGTTTCAATCCCAAGGCTAATTACAACTGTACTCACAACTGTTTCCTCTGTATTGGCCGCTGAAGATGGTGGAAAAAGGCGGGATCCGATACAGATCATTTCACATTAGTTATATTTGAGCGGGAGGCTCTGCTCCTCTATTCATTTTTATGTACTCTCTGTTGTATCTCTCTCAGGCAGTAGTGTTGTTGGAGCGCTTTTCTTGTTATCTGTCTGGTTCTGTGTGTATTATGTTTATGTTTTTGTTATTTTGTGATGGATGTGTTATATATATATGTGTGTGTGTGAAACTTCAGAGAGGAAGAAACCCTACGAGCGAAGCGTGGCCAGCGAAAATATATGAATGCTTACAGCCATAAGCGAGCGTGGAATGCAATAAAGATAAATCTGGCGGTGAGTATTGGGATTTCTTGAATCCTAATTTTTTCCTCTTCCTGAATCGTCCATTGTACTAAAACTTTAATTTCTGAATTCCTGATGCTAAATTTTAATTACAGAGAGGTCCAGAATGGGATCTGCGGAATGATGATCCAGCAGAACCTGGATGGCGATGGAGCAACCAGCTGTTATTTATTTTGCACTGGTCCGCCCGACGCTTAACATGTACACTTTTTACATTTTACTTCACGGTTTCTTCTTTGAGAAAATAATAATGAAACTATGAGAATAAATAAAGAGAATGAATGAAGATCTGTGTAAACCTGGCAAACAATTTCCTCCTATTATCCTGACTCTCTCATCCACAGCCTAAATGACATGCAGTTTGGACTGATTAAACAGGGTCAAGCGTCTGATGTTTCACCACTCGTTTTACTATAAAACCTGCTGAATGATTGATCTCGTATCTGTCCCTTCAATTCTTCTAACATTATCAAGTGGATACGTGGAGTTGCTAGGTAATTGTGGGCGGGTTATCGGCCTGTAGAGCTGTCCGTCAGGACTCCGGACAGACGAAATCTCGAGTCCGGACAGACGAAATCTCGAGCCTGCACATACTCGTACGACGATCCAATGAAAAGGCAGGTTGGTAACCTCGGGGACTCTCCCGCCAAAGCTGTCCCGACCAGATCTTTTGCTTCGCCTTCTTTCGTCCTAACGAGGTATTTGAATTAATAGCGTTCCCAGTATTCATAACTTTCTCGTGGGAAGAAGTGTCACGCGTTTTTCCCGGCATGTTTGATTGGACAATCTACTTCCTCCTCCTCCTCTAGTCATACAAGTTTGTATACGGACATTTCCTAAACCATCGAGACTTTAGGAAGAAGTAGGAATACTAGATGTCCAGGTCACCGAATTCTTTCTTCATAGATACTGCAAATGCGACCCCATCTTTAAACATATGGGTAATTACAACTTTACTCACATATGTATTGGTTGCCGTTGGATTTGGTTGAATGGCTGTGCTTGAGTTGAACTCCCTGTTGCTGGATATTTATACAGATCGTGGGAAAAAACAAACGTAACCGCTGAAGATGGTGGAAAAAAGCGGGATCCGATACAGAACACTTCACATTAGTTATATTTTAGAGGAGGCTGTGCACCTCTATTCTTTTTTATGTGCTGTCTACTTGCTTGCTGTATCTCTCTGAGGCAGTAGTGTTGTTGTAAAGTGGAGCGCTGTGTATTGGCTGTTGTTGTTATGTGTCTGGCTGTGTGTATTATGTTTCTGATTTTGTTATTATGTGATGGATGTATTATGTATGTGTTTGTGAACCTTGAAGGAGGAAGAAACCCTAGCAGCAGGAGTGGCGTTCCATAAGCAAACGCGATGGAGATAGATCTGGCGGTTAGTATTCGGATTTCTTTAATCGTAATTTTTTTTCTCTTCCTGATTTGTCCATTGAACTAAAACTTTAATTTCCGAATCCCTAATGTTAAATTTTAAACGCAGAGAGGTCCGGAATGAGATCTACGGATTGATGATCCAGCAGGGTGGCGATGGAACACCTACTTGTTATTTATTTTGCACTGGTCCGCGCGCGACGCTGAACAGGTGCATCTTTTACATTTTACTGTATAGTTTCTTCTTTGTGAAAATAATAATGAAACTATGAGAAGAAATAAAGAGAATGAATGAAGATGTGCCTGTAAACTTTTATTACAGTGTGTTGTAAATAAATTTATTATTATACCTCTGCACGGCTCTTGAGAGCTACCTGGTTCATAATTTCCTCGTACGATCCTGACTCTCAGGCCCACACAGCTTAAAGGACTTGCAGCTTGGACTGATTAAACAGGGTCAAGCGTAACCTGTTGAATGATTGAACTCATCTCTCCCTTAAATTGTGGGTGGGTTATAGGCATGTAGAGCTCTCTTCCCCACAAACGTCTCGAGTACGGACAAACGAAATTTCAAGCCCATAAGCCCATACATATCGTATGGCGGTCAAATGAAAACGTAGGTAACCTTTGCGGAAGGTGGATTATTGACCGTGGATCTGATTGCTTTCCATCCAGATCCGACAACCTATAATCCATCTACTGTAGAGTTAATCCACACAGCATTGAAAGTTAATCCGCCTGACTGCGTAGCAAGCTGGATATTGGCCGCCCCCTCGGGGAGCTCTCCAATGTTCCCACCTTAAACTGTCCCGACCATTGACCAGATCTCTTGCTTCGCCTTCTTTCGTCCTAACAAGGTATTTGAATTAATGGTGTGTTCATTATTCATAACTTTCTCGTGGGAAGCAGTTTCATGTTTTTTCTCCGTCCAATACTAGAGTTATGGGAGCTCTCTGTCTCGACTTTCGAGAAACAAAAGATATAAATCTTGGGCGTATGATAAAAACGTTTAAATTTGTTTTCTTTTTCCAAAATTTTACATAGAAAATTAGGTAAAATTTAAGATGTGTGGTATAATTTAACTTTTAGAATTCAAGCATTAAAAAATTATATTGCTTAACTTTAAAACAACTTAACCTTGTATCCTTTTAGATTTTTTACAAATAAATATTTTCAATTCATTGGAGATGAATTAGCATACTCCCAAGTGGGGAAAGGAAAAGTGAATATGTTTTATGATCAGGAAATTAACAATGAAACAAATATAATATAAAGAAGTAAATAGTGTAATAAAAGTTTCCAAATATATAGTAAAGAAAGAAAAATGCTTGGTCCATATGCTTCGTCTAAGAATGAGAACCATCTTGAGTCTCCTATATCGGCAGGGAATCAACATGCTAACAAAGGAACAAATCTGAGAGTAGCACTTTTGAGAATAAAGCTAAAGCATTTTTTAAATCTTTCCATAAAATATATTTGAAAATCTAAATCATTCTTTAAATATTTCGAGCCCAATAATCATTCAACAAACAATTGCCACCATGAAAATCACCATTTGTCCTTTGCATGTTGTATACCCACCTTAACAGTCACAAAAAATACAATCTATCCATTCCATAAATTACTGTCACAATCTTCATTAAGCGTCCACTGATTGACCAAGATGGACTTTATTGCATCTCTAGGGAAATTTGCTTTTCAACCAACTCCACTACTTTTGATTTCAGTTTTGTTGAATGCTTCCTTTTATCATATGATATTTGAGCCTTTGTTTTTCTCTTCTCTTCGCATTCATATATAGCATATCGACAAAGAAAAGAGTGAACACTATTGTCTAGAATGAAACCGTCACTCTAAAATATCACGATAAAATACACAAATCGAATTGAATTTTTTTCAAGAAAGGCATCACATAAAGCATTACAGAAGGTGTTTTAAGGGGAGGTTCTTTTTTAAATTTTTGTCATTTGTCCTTAACCAATTAAGTATTGCCACTTGTTTGATGCATTTTCTTTGGGTTATGGCACCTACCATTGACTCCAACTATTAGCCCCCTCTTCCTCGCAATTATTATTTAACTTTAATTTAATGGGTTTACAAGGAATTTATGAGTATTGGGAAGGCTCTGTAAGCTTCTTACCCTTGTTACCAATCATCAACTTGATCGTTGTGAGCCCGAGTCCTCACAACCATCACGATACCACCTTCTTTCTAAATTTTCACTAGAGCGATCTTGCAATTGGTAAAACAACAAAACCTACACCAATCAGGCTTCAAAGGTGCAGGGTTTGAGATGCATTAGTCAATCTAAATACGCAGAGGAGAAGATCGATATAGGATGCCTGAGCAATGTGCACACCGATTCCGACAAGAAAAAGGGCATGAGGTCCCTATAGTCATGTTTCTATTTTCCGTCAAAACAGATGTAGTAAGGCCATCTGCATATTTCAGAGAGTTGTTGGGGCCTCTTACTTTGGAAAATCTTGCCAAAATTGTTGAGATGGGGATATATCCCTAGAGCCATTCAACTAATTATTCATTGATAAGCCGTCACTGATTGATTTTCTAAGTAGGATAGAGTCTTGAAATCGTCAATGGTGTTGAACAAAAAATGATAATAATGAAAACTTGCACATCCCATTTAAAATTTTAGTGACAATGGAGGGAAAATGGATAACAGACAAAACCCTTTTGATTAATTTGGTGGTATGCTCCTACTCCTCACTTAGGGTTTCAAACATTTGGCGGTATGGAAAACTGAAATTATTGGATTACAATGATCGATCACCATTGCTTTTATAAGAACAATGAAACAAAATCCCTTATAAGAGCTTCGAACGACTTTTTCTCAAGAGATCCAACATCACATACTATTTATATTTCCTCAGTTGCTTACAATACCTTGTTTCTAGGAGAGTTCATGCAACCATATTGGGATATGTTTTTTGTAAGTGGGATTCAAAAGTTGTGTTAGATATGTAGAAGATAATGCCTTCAAATCACTTATGTTTGATGATCTGCAATTCATTGATGCAGAGCTTACATCACTTCAAAAGTTGTGTTTGATATTTATAAAACAATGTCTACAAATCGCTTATGTTTGATGATCTTCAATTCACTGATGCTGAGCTTACATCCAGTTGTTGAATACCATGGTGTTGCTTTAGCTGTCGGAGGCTATACAATTTATGTTCGGTGAAACGTCAACCTTTCTTGATGGTTAATATATATTGGAGTTGTAGGGATAGTTTGGTAAAACTTCAACCTTTCTTTATGGTTAATATATATTTGAGTTGTAGGGATAGTTCGGTAAAACTTCAACCTTTCTTTATGGTTAATATATATTTGAGTTTTAGGAATAGTTCAGTGGTCAGAGTAGTTTTTCTGGTGTGCAGTCACCCTTTTTTCCCCTTTTTATCTATATGCTTTGGCAGGGGAGGGGTTTGAATAATTTCTGTAAACATTGTTTTCATGGCCGTTTAAAATTTCAGTGACAAGTCAGGGGTTCACAATTTTGAGCTTTTGAAAAAGCTAGTCCTCCTCGATGGATCTGTTTTGTGTGCACAATTGCCTGGAAGATCGACATGGGATTGTCTCTTCGTAGATCCAGCCAGAGACAGGAAAAGGTGGGGCTCTATGTTAGAGAAACTTGGTTATTAACATGGGTATCTTTAATTGCCAAGGAGCAGGATGGTGCAAAGTTGAAAAGAAGAATCGTATTCACGATTCATCTCCGATGACCTTAAGTGGTAGTATGCGTGCTCAATGTGTTGACTTTCTTCCACAAATTGTTGGTGATGGTTGGAATGGAGATACTGTAATCTACACTCATAGATCAGGTAAGAAGATTGTCTTTTTTATATTTGTATTTTGAATGATGTAATAGATATTCACAAACAACTTCCTATGCTCTATTGTCCAGCGAAAAACCGAGGACATGCATAAGGGTTGTTCTTGACAAGCATATAACACTTGACCTTCTTGATCATATTATTAGGTGAAGAGCCACTTTTCAGAAACAGATCACAACATTTTGTTAGTGTTTTTTGTTAAGGTTATTTCTAGCTAGGATATAGATTCTAGAGCTATTCGGATTCTGAAATAGCTTCAAGTACTTATAAAATTTGTTTCTACTTGTCTTATTTTTCACATGCAGAGATGTCAGACTATCTTGAATTAAAATTAGTCCCAACAGAGTATAAAAACCAATGGTAATATAATCCAAGTGTGTCTCTTCACTAATTTTAAATTAATATTAGGTGCAATAGAGTATAAAAGTAAACATATGGGAGTATAATCCAAGTGCGCCTCCTCACTAATTTTAAATTAAAATCAGGTGCAACAGAGTATAAAAGCAAATGGGAGTATATTCCAAGTGCTTCATGACGTTCTTTCAATAAAGTATCAAAACATTCTAGTTTAAACAGATTTTCAGCCCGATGCAATTCATGCGTCTTCCTTTATTTGCATACCCTAGTGGATTGAAATCACATGATTCCATGTGAGAAAAATCCGATTTAAGAAATTTCGGTCATTCTCTATACATCTTGATCCTTGATTGATGTTGGAAGACACGTGGATTTACAATCAGCTCGGTCGTTCTGTATACATCTTGATTCTTGATTGATGTTGGAAGATTGAAAATTTTGTTTTTCCCTGTTTACTTCTCCACATATTTTGATGCTGGAGTATTCAATTTTTTGCTTGTTGTCGTGCATAGGTTATATGCATCTTTATGTTGGAAGAGTCTTGTATATTAATTCTAACCAAAATGCTCATTTCTAGAGTTGGGGTTTTAGGTATTGAAAGAGAACAATCATGCTCTATGAATACCATTTGAACTGTGTTCCACCATCAAAGAAAGTAAGATATTTCTCTGATACCATAAGCTGGTTTTGAGTTTTTTTACAACTACAAGTTTGGTGTGAGGAACATTGTTGTACCATATATGCACAATAAATAAGAAACTAACAATCAATAACGTGTTCTAAGTCTATTTTACAAGTGATACATAGATCAATGAATTTCATTCAAGCATCAAGGGAAGAGAGAGTGAACCTTAGCTTTGCTTGTGGGCCATGTGATTGGTTTCTTATATCTTGCAGGAAGGGGACCAAGGCATGTAGGGGGGTCTTCACAACAATTCCTTTCTCAATGCTCATAATGTGAAGTACTATGAAGTTGTCTGATGGGAATTTCATTATCAAGCCAAGGAATGTAGTCTAGACGAGATGAAACATTCCAAAGTTTGCAGTTGTATTGATGCCCTAGATTTCCATTACGTTGTTCTTTATGTTCCTTCAATGATTCCCTTGACTCCTTTTTTGAATGGGCCGGCATTTTGATGGTTGTGATACTGGGGAAAATACCTACAAAACGTGTTGAGAAACTTGTGGTACTCAATGAAACCTCACAATATGACTTAGCCCTCTAAGATTTACCAAACAATAATTGAAAGGGATTAATGAAAATACTTTAAACAGACAAGGGTTTAAAGGAATTTTGATAAAATCCCCCAAGAAACAGAGTCTTGAGATGAAATGTCATCGAACGATCAGAGGATTGAAGAAAATTGATAAAAAATATCCTATCAAGCTAAGCTTAAGTGTGTATGGAAAATTATAAAAAAAAACTCCAAAGAAACAGACAAAGAGCACTGAAATGCAAAATCCTTACTGCCCGAGCAAATTCGATTCTGAAAGAGTTGACTTTAATGGCCACGCCCTGCAGACCCTCCTTGGTTGCTTTAGCATGCTCAATGTGCTTGAAATACACAAACATTGTTTTAGTGATTCATTTATTTTATATGATTCTTTGACTAATCTGCAAGTTTGTTTGTTTGTTGTAGCTTTTTCTTTACTCTGTCAAACTTCACCTTTTGGTCGGTGGTCCAAACCTGTTTCAATACCCCTTTTTTTGCGTTACAAAGCATATTTTGATTAGTGGGTATAGAAGGATTGACCTTGTTTTCACTAGGCATCCATTTTGGCAATAGGTCTGGTTAAGGCCTTTGCTGAATTTGGTTGTATTTTGGGCTCTGTTTTTGTGTGGGTTTTGGTATTGGGGATGGAGGATAGCAAAGTTACAGAGACTCACTTGACATCGACTGCAGCTTTTGTGGAAGGAGGTGTGCAGGACCCCTGTGATGATGCTTGCAACATCTATCTTGAGCCCTTTATGGACAATGATCCTGCCACGGTAATGTGGTTTTTTCCAATTCATGCGGTTTATGATTGATTGATTCCATTGTTTACATTTGATTTTGGGTTTCAGATGTATCTGATGGGTTCTGAGCCATTGGATTTGGTTCAATCAAGGGCGAAGATAGGTATTTTGGTTGGTGAATTTTGTTCCTCCCTACACGGGTTTTGGTTACTATAATTGACCTTAGATCTGGTGGGTTGTTTCAGGTCACTAGCTGTAAACATGAGTATCATTTGTAGTGCATACTTGAATGGTGAATTGCTTCATGAAATTTGTTTTAGTCGTTGAGACCATCTATATATAAATTGCTATTGATGTGTAGGACAATTCCAGGAGGCCTGCAATTGATAGATGCTAAAAATATTCCCTTTTCTTAATCAGGTCCTAAAGAAGTAAGGAATGTCCTATGTGCTTGCAAATCCTCATCTTGAAGGATCCTGCAAGGTATGTGGGGAAATTTGTTTTATTCCTTTTTGGTGATATGTGGTAGAATTTGTTGCATCATTCTCAAACCCCCTTGTTTTAGTATATCAGACAAAGGTCTGTTCTATTCCACTGAATGGCAGGATTTACCCATGCCACTTTGTGAGTTGTTATGATGAAGTATGTAGATTTGTGTTTCTGGTCTTCTGTTAACTATGGAGTTACTTTAATCCCATTCCAGATTTTAATTATAACAGTCTCCCTTGCAGTCAAGAGTTGCTTGCAGCAGTGGAGCAAGAGAGGAGCTTTAGATTAAGCCGGTCTCTGAATACTCTGATGTTTGCTGGAAATTATGTGGATGAAATTGAATTCCACCATGTTTGTATTCCTTTACTCTATCTTAGGCTGGGAGAGATATAACGAATTTCAAATGAAGATTATTTCATGTTGTTCTGATAAGGTGGGAATTTTCTGTAAGGGCTAACCATTACAATGTGAATTTGCAGGTTCCGGCTTATACCGATGACTCTGATTTTGAGGAACGGATTATGCAACATTTGGTAGCTGTTGCAATGGGCAGAGCACATCATTTTAGCAGAAGAGAAAATTTAAGGCATGGTCGAGGTCATCCACAATTTTTAGTGTTTTCTACTCATCCCAATGCACCTCCGATTTCACCCAACAATATTGAAGCTTAAGATGGAAATATTCCAACATTTACTTCACTTGATTCCGTGACACTTGCTATGACTGCTACAAGCGAAGAACAACTACAACAGGGACCTTTGCCATCTCCACCAGGACAAATGAATTTAAGGGAAAATAGGAACATTGGTATTGCAGTGCAAGCTTTGGACAAGAGGAGCGAACCCTTTACACCAAGGTGTGTAAGCTTTGTGATGATACTGGGATTAAATTTCAAACTACAAACATTTGTATTTTGATGATCAATCTATTTTCTCCGGTGATGTTTTGGTTGTTTTGGATTATAACTTTTCTAGTGTTTTGCATAGAAAAATTCTATACATATCTGTACTTTGCATTAAGTTTTCCATAGGGGGGCCTTGGTTCAATCACATGGAATGAAGTAGGTGCTATAAAAGACCATGTTTCGTTTTCTTACCATGTTGAATTCTGCACCAATCTTCATCCAGGAATAATGCAGGGAAATGGTCCCTTGAATATCAACAGAGATCAAGGCCTTTTGATTTTCAATCCTTTTTCGAGTCATTCAAATATATCGATTTAATGATGTTTCTATAAGGTTTACGATTACTGTTCGAATCTCTTGTGGAAATTTGTGTGCTTAAAGTTTTATCTTTTTCCCAATAGTACCAAGGGTGATGTTTTTTGGAACACTTCTATAGGTATAAGGAAACAATTTCAAGGAGCACAAGAGGTTTTAAGGAGAATTTTTTTGCACGTAACAATTCAGTAACTGAACTTGGCAGAGAATTTCAATGAGAAGTTAGTGCTGGTATTGTAGGTGTTGCCCGTATTATGGAACACCTTGATCCTTCGAGTAAAAACAATGGTTCCTCTGCTTCTGATAATATGAAAGGAAGTTCAACAACAATGCCAGTTTGACAAGTTGTTGAAGGGCGTCAGGTTTTTCCATGCTCCGACAACAACAATGGATCAAGTTCATGTGGCACAAGTTCATGTTTAAGCCCACAATCTCTCAGAGATAAATCAGATGTCTGCATAAATGAAGCATCTATAAAGGTAAGGAGCCTCAGTTTCCTTTTTGTGCCATACAAGGTTTCTAAGTTTTATAAAAATTTAAAGCGCTGCTAAGTACTAAGATTGGATGCATCAACTAACACAAAGTTTACAAACATATTTTTCATATTATAGTAGAAGGATCTCAAATTCAAGTTCTTCAAAGCTATTTTTTCTCTTTTTGGTTTCTCTTCATTTGCATTTAGGCAACTGCTTGAGAATCTGTTTCAGAAGAAACATAAAGGGGGCACTTTTGACACCCAAATAATATTGTCTTTGGCTATTGGTTCCTTGGAAAATCAAAAGGCTTGCCTTAAAGAATCACCCGAGGGGATTTCCATAATACAAGGCTAGCTAAGTACCGCTACACTGTCAATCTCTCGAAACTTAGCGAAGGCTTCCATGAGCATGGGCTCAATGGTCTTGCCCGACACATTACCTACCCAAAGATTGTGCGACGATGGAGCTTCCTCCTCCTCACCTCCCTTCGCCTGTAGGGTGTTTCCCAACGGTGGACATCCATGAGGGCCATAGTGGAAAGGGGATCCACCCTCAAAAGGAAGCACATTTTGTATGAAAGGGGTGGGGCAGGGGCGCTTGAGTTAAACGAATGCAGGCTAAGAATCAAAAGCAAAAGCAATCCAAAAGGATTCATATCTGCACTTACCGATTGCCAAGGACCGAGCCGCAAAGTAGGTTTAATCAATTATCCACAGCTAAAAAGACTAAAGATTCAAACGTTTTGTAAAAAACAAATACATGAAATTTGTTAATGCATTAAATTTGATGCTCAGATCAAAATAATCCCTGCTCCGAGTTGTGGACTATTGTTTGGAGCTTTTGCTAGAACTGATGCAGATAGTGCAAAAATCACAAAGTTAGCCTTATCCAACATTTAAGCTCGCTCAGTTATCAAGAATTCGCAAAATATATCAAACTAAAAATGTTTGGACATTAAAATACCTCGAAACTGAATCAGTTTGGTTGATGGCAAAAGGAACAATGATATTTTTTTTTTTTCTGGAACTCTAGTGTTTGAACCGAAACCCGTGCTCACGGGAAATAATTCCATCATTTTTGCGTGACTTAGTGTCTTAGAGCATCCATTAAATCCTTTTGGCTTGAGGATTGACTTGAGTGAAATAGGCTTTATCAACCCGATTGAAGCTTGAACATGATTGTGCACCTGCTGAAGCATGCTTGGTTTTTAATTCGCCAGTGCGGTGTTTGAAGAAGAAACTGAACGGAATTTGGAGTTGATGCGTTGTTTGAAGGAGAAACATGGAAGTTGGTGTTTGAGGAAACAAGGACGCTGAGGCAGTGAACGAAATGACACATGGAGAGCGAAGACTCGTTGATGGATGATGTACATATGGCAATTTCCTATAGGTTTTGGGTAGATGACTACGACCTCCAAAGGACCTCCCCTTAAAATAACGGCTTTGGCGTAAACATATACACACTCATAAATAGGAGCATTGGGGACTTCCAAGTGGTAATGCACTTTATAGTGAGGGGTCTGTCCCATAGGATATTATTAGTCTCGTGCACGTTAAAATAATTTCTTTCTTTCATGTTGGGATCCCTTGTTTGTTTGACTGGATAATTTAGACAATTTCGAGACTATTTCACCCTAGAAAATTTCCATGAATCACTATTTTTTGTTGTTCAAAATCCATTTCTTAATGCAAAAATGGATTGAACATGACGAAAAACTGACGCAGACCTATCGGCCCTTGGGCCGAGATCCGCTCACAGGATCGTTCTTTATCCCCTTGAGCCGAAGCGGCCCCTTCGATTCCCTGTTGGAATCTGCAATTTATCGATCCACAGGTCCTTTTCGCAACTCGCAATCTCGCGAATTCGCGAGTTGTGACTCTCGACTCTTCCTCTCCAATCTTGCGATACYCGAGATCACGAAATGGGTACAGCTCTTACCTTGTCAGCGCCTTCCTTGCGCGACCGCCGGCTAGGCTAAGCACCAACACCTTTCGCTATTCGTCGCTTCRCGAGTTTCAACGTCCAACCTTGCTACCTTCCTTTCACGAAACCTCGAGAAGCGATATTGACTTTTCTCCTCGCGTTCTYGCTACTCGTGACTTCGCGAGTCGAAGGGTTGAACTCTCGTGCTCTTATCTCGCGAATCCCCTAGACGTGAGAGGTCAAAGGAGCGTTGACTCCCTTTATCCAGGCGATGCGTGTCTACCTGTCGATCACGCGGGCCCCACCTTAAAGTTCCGCCACGTGTCCACACTCGTGCCTTGGCTCTCGGCACTTTGCAACTTTTGAGGTCGAAACGAGGTCCTCTCAACCTCTGAACCTCCGAATATGCGAAATGCGCGATGAGGCTCTGATCCAACGGTCCTCCCTTGACCCGGATCCAACGACCGTCTTTGCTGCTCGCGACTTCGCTACTCGCGACTTGGAGCACCCGACTCTTGGGCTCTCACCTTGCGAATCTCTGAGTCGCGAGATCCTTTGATCTCTGCCACCTGTCCCCCTTTGACGGACGGTCTCGATCTTCTCGCGACTTCGCCACTCGCGACGTCAAGAAACTTCCCTCTCTGACCTCCGATGTTCGAATCCTCGATAGAGAGGGTATTGTGACACGTGTCCTTCCAATCGGACAGCTCATATTCTTTCGCTATTTCGGGACGTCGCACCTCGCGACCTCGCGAATCTTGATGCAAAGGTTTCAATTCGCCAACTCATGAAACCTCGAAATGAGATTTCGTGAGTGATCCAACGCCCCTTGTTAGCTCAGATCCTACAGCCCGATTTCTCCTGAGCTTGCACTTAGAAAAACACCCACCGTAATCCTTCTTGCTCCTCTGCACGATCTGACGCCTCTCGGGACTTCCCGAGTTCTCCACGGGGAATTTCGACCTTCCAATGCTTCCTTAACAACTCCTGCGAAATGAACAAGTATGCCTTCACAAGACTTATCCACCAACAAACAATGTCGCCACGCCTCCTTCCGACACTTCAAGGGACTAACTCTTTTGAGCTTTTTTTCGACAACTTCGAAGACTCCATCCCTTTTGAGCTTTCTCCACAGCTTGAGTCTTCAAGAAGACTTCTGCACGCACTCCTTGCGGTAATTATTCAAATACTTCTAAGTATTTGAACTTTTTTGACTCTGCGCACTCCCTGCGACAATAGTCCTTCAACAATTTCGCTTAGGTTGTAAGTCTGAGGCTTCGCTCGGCCTGCGCACTCCTTGCACGACTCCTGTGCTTAACTTGCACTTCTGCGAGAATGAGAACAATGATATCTCTCCTGAGCTTGCAGATACGAACTTTGACTTCTGTCAACGCACACCTTGCGGACAATTTCATTGCACTCCTTGCAGGAAAACTCTTGCTCAGACAGAGAAACAATTGAAACTCATTCCTTACTCTCCCTCTCTTTAGATTTCAGACATTAAATATGAAATCATACATTCACGCATCAAAGCAAATGCATAACAGAGAGTAAACAAGCATATATCAATCAGCATGTACAAACACATAAAAGAAATTGAACACCATGAGTCTGAACTAAAAATCTTTGTATTAATCTAGAACTTCTGTACATGGGTTTTTCTACACAGCTCTCTGCTTTTGCTCTCCTATGCTCTATTGATTATTTATGCTGCTAATATTACAATGATACAAGTGAGGGTGTCTATATCCGTTTTCCCTCCGGCTTCTAAAACTGTCTAATCTAAGAATTCAAAGCTACCTACTTACATTTACTATCATAAATGCCTCTTAGTCCTTCAGACGAGAGCGGGACGCTCAAGCTCTGATTACAATCTACAAGTACGCCCTTTCTTAACTGTTTCATTTACGTTTGGCGTATCAAACTTCAAAACATTCAAACAATTCATCATGTGCCAAAATGCGTTGGTGTTTGCCCCACGCTCGTTTGATGTTGGCGATGCTCCTGCATCATACTCACTCGCTTGAAAATTTTCATGGGCTCCTGTCCATGAGCTCTTGCACGGTCTGTCCATGCTTCTGGATCTCTGCTTCATTCTCCCAACTGGCATCTTCAACTGGATGTCCCTTCCACTTGACCAAGTATTCAAAATATTCCTTTCGCCTGGTCCTTTTACTAACTCTTTTGTCTAGTATGCTTTCCATCTGTGGCTTCTCTGCAACTGGCATTTGTTTTGTCCACTGAACCTCTGGTTGTTCACTGTCTGCTCCAGCTTTGTATGGGTACAAATCTGAGACATTGAATATCGGAGAAATTTCGATCCCATCGGGTAATTCAATCCCATAAACATTTGCCCCAAATTTCTTCAAGACCTTACATGGTCCGATTTTCTTCATCTTCAGTTTGTTATATGTCCCCTTCGGGAATCTTTCTTTTCTCAGATGTGCCAGAATCAAATCACCAACCTCAAATTGAAGTTGTCTCCTGTGTTGATCTGCTCTGCGCTTATACTCTTGGCTCGAGTTCTGTAATCGCTCTTTCATCTGGCTGTGAAGTTCCTTCATCGCTTCTGCAAAATTTTCTGCATTAGCACTTCTTATCTCATCCCGTTTTGAATCCCTCAGTTCAGATACTCCTCTTCGCTGTGTCCCATAAACAATTTGGAATGGACTCTGCCCTGTGCTTCTGTTGATTGAATCATTGTAAGCAAATTTCGCCTGTGGCAGAATATTGTCCCACTAACTGTGGTGTTCTATCACCAAGCTCCTCAGTAAGTCTCCCAAACTTCTGTTCACAACTTCTGTTTGTCCATCTGTCTGAGGATGCTAAGCTGAACTGAACGATAAGTTTGTTCCCAGCTTTTTCCATAAGGTTCTCCAGAAGTGTCCCACGAACTTGGTGTCTCGATCCGAAACTATGTTCCTTGGTAAGCCGTGAAGTCGAATGACTTCTTTGAAAAACAGATTCGCAATGTGAGTTGCGTCACTGGTTTTCTGACATGGTATGAAGTGTGCCATCTTAGAAAATCTATCTACCACTACAAAGATCGAGTCAAACCCTCTTTGTGTTCTCGACAGCCCCAATATGAAGTCCAGGCTGACTGCATCCCACAGCCTCTCAGGTATGTGTAACGGTTGATAAAAGCCTGCATTCTGCCTCTTTCCTTTTGAATGCTGACAAATTCTGTATCTGTCCACGAATCTTTTGACGTCTGCTCTCATTCCTGGCCAAAAATATGACTCGTTTAACTTTGAGAACGTCTTGTCATGACTGAAATGCCCGACCAATCCTCCACTATGTTTCTCCTTTAGCAAATTCTCCCTCATGGAGCATTTTGGAATACAAAGTTGATTACCCTTGAATAGCAATCCATCTTGGATCATGTATTCTGTCCCTTGGCTTCTGTCCCTGAGAATTGGATTCTCAGTTGCTTCATATGCCTCCTTAAAATCTAGATCATCTCTGTACATGTCCCTGGGATCATCAAAACCCAATGTTTTGACTCTGAACTCCTGCAATAGCAAACATTTCTTGCTCAAAGCATCAACAACTTTGTTAGCAGTTCTAGAAATATGCTTAATTACAAAAGTAAAGTTCTGCATGTATTCAACCCATTTTGCATGCTTCTGGTTCAACTTCTTCTGTTGAGTCACAAATTGCAAAGCATGATTGTCACTGTATAAGACAAATTCCTTCGGGATTAAGTAATGTCTCCATTTCTTCAATGCCTGAATAATAACATAGAACTCTTTGTCATACGTGGAGTATTTCACTTTCGCTTCATTCAGCTTCTCGCTGAAGTATGCTATCGGCATGTCTTCTTGGCTCAAGACTGCCCCTATTGCAAATCCACTTGCATCACATTTTACTTGAAATGTCTTTTTGAAATCCGGCAACACCAGAATTGGTTGTTCCATGATTTTCCTTTTCAACAAATTGAAGCTTTTTTCAGCCTCTTTTGTCCAGTGAAAAGACTTGTGTCTCTTCTTCATTGTGTCCATCATTGGTGCACTAATTCCACTGAAATTCCTGATGAACTTCTTGTATAAACTAGCCAATCCATGAAAACTTCTCACCTCAAATATACTCTTTGGCGATGGCCAATTCTTAATCACCTCCACCTTATCTGGATCCATCCTGAACTTATCTGCAGAAATAACAAAACCCAAATAAATGAGCTCTGTCTTCATGAATGAGGATATTTTCATGTTTATCAGCAGCTTCTCTTGCTGTAATCTCTTCATTACTGTAGCCAAATGTTTCAGATGCTCTGCCTCTGTTTTACTGAAAATCAGTATGTCATCCAGATACACAATGACAAATTTTTCGATGAAATCCTTAAGGACTTCATTCATCAACCTCATGAAGGTACTTGGCGCGTTCGTTAAGCCAAACGACATAACAAGCCATTCATACAACCCTTCGTTGGTTTTGAATGCTGTCTTCCATTCATCACCTTCTCTCATACGAATCTGGTGATATCCACTTTTCAAATCAATCTTTGAAATTTTTTTGGCTCCACTCAAGCAATCCATCAAATCATCCATCCTTGGTAATGGAAATCTGTACCTGATGGTAATCTTGTTAATTGCTCTTGAGTCAGTACACATCCTCTAGCCTCCGTCTTTCTTCGGACTGAGCACTGTCGGAACAACACATGGACTCAAGCTTTCTCTAACCAACCCCTTGTCCATTAAGTCCTTGACTTGTCTTTTGACTTCTTCATTCTCCTACGGTGTCAGTGTGTACGCTGCTTTGTTTGGTAAACTAGCTCCAAGTATGAGATCAATATGATGACTCACACTTCTGATCGGTGGCAACGAACGAGGTAGTTCGTCCACTACTATGTCAGCAAACTCTTCCAACAGTTTCTGAACCTCTTCCGGTAAATCATCTACCCTTATACTAGTTAAAACATTCTTAGGCTTCCTGACCACAATGAATTGCGGTTCCTCCTCCTTCTTAACCTCTGTAAGAAGTTCCTTCCCACTCATGAGAAGTACAACGTTGCTTACTTCAGGTTTCACCTCCTTATCTTTGATTGGAAGCAACATGTGAGTTCTCCCATTCTTCTCTAAGGTGTATGTGTTCTTCCTCCCATCATGAATCACATCTTTGTCATATTGCCACGGTCTACCCAACAATAGATGACAAACATCCATGGGAATAACATCACAGAGTATTTCATCTTTATACCCTCCTATCTTAAATTCAACTAAACATTGTTTAGTGACATTTACCTGATGTTCTTTTTGTAGCCATGAAACTCGGTATGGGTTTGGATGTTCAATCGTTTCCAGCTCTAGCATTTCTACCATCTCTGTAGAAACGAGATTATCTGTGTTACCACTGTCCACGATGACTTTGCATAGCCTGTCTTTGGTCTTGCAAGCGGTCCAAAAAAGTCTGTTCCTTTGGACCGAACTCTCCACCTCCTTCTCTGGTGTTAAGAGAACTTTTCGCATCATCAACGATCTTCTGCCTTCAGCATCTTCTGCCTCAACATTCTGCCTCTGTGCTTCGGCAATGTGAGTCTCACCACCTTCTTTCTTTTTGTCTGGACACTCATAAGATTTATGTCCATTCTTTCCGCATGTGAAGCATTTCACCACTCCACCTCCTTCTCTTCCTCTACCTCTGATACGAGGAAAAATGTTTCCATCAGCATACTGACCTTTCTG
Source organism: Picea mariana (assembly GCA_032191745.1). Lineage (NCBI taxonomy): Eukaryota > Viridiplantae > Streptophyta > Pinopsida > Pinales > Pinaceae > Picea > Picea mariana. The sequence continues at coordinate 34,771 of JASDQU010108492.1, read as the reverse complement.
TTCGGTATGCTACCCTCTCTGTGAGCTTCCACCTCTCTTAGTTTGAGTCTGAGGTTTCTTCCAGTCTTCCTTGGGTTTCTGATTTTTATCCTAGGCAACTGATTTGCCTTTGGGCTGACTTCTGCCTCGGCCTCTTTGACCTTGTTTTTGGCTCAGCTTCTCTTCAGCCTTTAGAGCCATTTGATAAGCATCTTCCATCGTTCGGATGGTCATCATGCTCATCTCATCCTGAATGTCGTATCTCAGACCATTCATGTACCTGGAAACCTTTTCATCATCACTTTCGCGATGACCTGCCCTGATGTTCAGCCTATAGAATTCTTCAGTGTACTCCTTCACTGTCATCAGCTTCTGTCTCAAATTTTGCATTCTCCGAAACAGAATAATTTGATAATCCCTGGGAATAAATTTCGTCTTCATCTTTGCGATCATCCTATCCCAACTCTTGATTTTCTGCTTGCCTTTGCAGCGTCTATCAGCTTGTAGTTCATCCCACCACAATGCTGCATGTCCTTTCAATCTTGTGACAACATGTTTAACTTTCTTGTCTTCCTCGATATCTTCATAGTCAAAATATGTGTCCATAGCTCTTAATCCAGTCTGGAAGCTCTTCAACATCTAGGTTTCCTTCATATACTGGAATATCCATTTTTGCCCTAGCACCCATTCTTGCAATAGCCCTAATCAGGCGTTCATTTGCTGCATCTTCTGCTGTGACCTATTCTCCTTCATGTCTAGCTTCATCTTCACTTTCAGATTCACTGACATCTCCAACACCAACTGTGCGCCTCTGAGTTGTCTCCATGTCCACGAGTCCGGCGCATATGTTACGCATCTCTCTTTCCATGGCTGGATTTGGCACCTGCCTACCCATTCCTCTTGGCATTTCCCTTTCCTCTGGTGGATCGGGTGTTTGCCTGTCTCTTCTTCTCGACGGCATGGCTGAGATTTCTTTCTCGCTTTTCCTGTCTGAAATATACAAACAGAGTCAAGCTCTGATACCAAAACTGATGCAGACCTATCGGCCCTCGGGCCGAGATCCGCTCACAGGATCGTTCTTTATCCCCTTGAGCCGAAGCGGCCCCTTCGATTCCCTGCTGGAATCTGCAATTTATCGATCCACAGGTCCTTTTCGCAACTCGCAATCTCGCGAGTTCGCAAGTCGTGACTCCCGACTCTTCCTCTCCAATCTTGCGATACCCGAGATCGCGAAATGGGTACAGCTCTTCCCCTGTCAGCGCCTTCCTTGCATAACTGCCGGCTAGGCTAAGCGCTAGCACCTTTCGCTATTCGCCGCTTCGCGAGTTTCAACGTCCAACCTTGTTACCTTCCTTTCACGAAACCCCGAGAAGCGATGTTGACTTTTCTCCTCGCTACTCGCGACTTCGCGAGTCGAAGGGTTGAACTCTCGTGCTCTTATCTTGCGAATCCCCGAGACGCGAGAGGGAAACGGAGCGTTGACTCCCTTTATCTAGGCGACGCGTGTCCACCTGTCGATCACGCGGGCCCCACCTTAAAGTTCCGCCACGTGTCCACACTCGTGCCTCGGCCCTTGGCACTTCGCAACTTTTGAGGTCGAAACGAGGTCCTCTCAACCTTCGAACCTCCGAATACGCGAAATGCGGGATGAGGCTCTGATCCAACGGTCCTCCCTTGACCCGGATCCAACGACTGTCTTTGCTCCTCGCAACTTAGCTACTCGCGACTTGGAGCACCCGACTCCTGGGCTCTCACCTTGCAAACCTCCGAGTTCGCGAGATCCTTTGATCTCTGCCACTTGTTCCCCTCTGACGGACGGTCTCGATCTTCTTGCGACTTCGCCACTCGCAACGTCAAGAGACTTCCCTCTCTGACCTTCGATGTCCGAATCCTCGATAGAGAGGATCTTGTGACACGTGTCCCTCCAATCGGACGGCTCAGATTCTTTCGCTATTTCGGGACTTCGCACCTCGCGACCTCGCAAATCTTGATGCAAAGGTTTCAATTCGCCAACTCACGAAACCCCGAAATGAGATTTCGTGAGTGATCCAACAGTCCGATTTCTCCAGAGTTTGCACTTAGAAAAGCACCCACCGTAATCCTTCTTGCTCCTCTGCACGATTCGACGGCTCTCCAGACTTCGCGAATTCTCCACGGAGAATTTCGACCGTCCAATGCTTCCTTAACAACTCTTGCGAAATGAACAAGTACGTCTTCACGAGACTTATCCACCAGCAAACAATGTCGCTGCGCCTCCTTCCGACACTTCAAGGCACTAACTCTTCTGAGCTTTTCTTCGACAACTTCGAAGACTCTATCCCTTCTGAGCTTTCTCCACAGCTCGAGTCTTCAAGAAGACTCCTGCACGCATTCCTTGCGGTAATTCTTCAAATACTTCTAAGTATTTGAACCTCTTTGATTCTGCGCACTCCTTGCGACAACAGTCCTTCAATAATTTCGCTCAGGTTGTAACTCTGAGGCTTCACTCGGCCTGCGCACTCCTTGCACGGCTCCTGTGCTTAACTTGCACTTCTGTGAGAACGAGAACAATGTTATCTCTCCTGAACTTGCAGAGACGAACTCTGACTTCTGTCAACGCACACCTTGCGGACAATTTCACTGCACTCCTTGCAGGAAAACTCTTGCTCAGACAGAGAAACAATTGAAACTCATTCCTTACTCTCTCTCTCTTCAGATTTCAGACATTAAATATGAAATCATACATTCACGCATCAAAGCAAATGCATAACAGAGAGTAAACAAGCATATATCAATCAGCGTGTACAAACACAGAAAAGAAATTGAACACCATGAGTCTGAACTAAAAATCTTTGTATTAATCTAGAACTTTTGTACATGGGTTTTTCTACATAGCTCTTTGCTTCTGCTCTCCTATGCTCTATTGATTATTTATGCTGCTAATATTACAATGATACAAGTGAGGGTGTCTATATCCGTTTTCCCTCCGGCTCCTAAAACTGTATAATCTAAGAATTCAAAGCTACCTACTTACATTTACTAGCATAAATGCCTCTTAGTCCTTCAGACGAGAGCGGGATGCTCAAGCTCTGATTACAATCTACAAGTACGCCCTTTCTTAATTGTTTCATTTACGTTTGGCGTATCAAACTTCAAAACATTCAAACAATTCATCATGTGCCAAAATGCATTGGTGTTTGCCCCACGCTCGCTTGATGCTGGTGATGCTCCTGCATCAAAAACTCTCGGGGCACTCGGATTATACTGAAATAATCACTCAAATCTACAAATCCAATAATTTCTCACTGGATTTCGAGCGAATATCCTCGAAAAAAATCATCATTTCCTAGAACCTTTAGCCTACGACTTTCTGTTCTCCGCCAACTGGTCCAGGGAACTGTCGATTGCCTTCCGCTCCTCTCTTGTACGTCACCCTTCGACTTGGCTAGGGATTCCGTGCACCCATACTTAGAAATAATGGAGATTAGTTACGTTGTTTATTTAGGATTTAGTTGAGGTTGGTTCCAATCGTCTAAACCGAATATCATCCTATTGTACTCATTGATTTAATGAAATGTAGAGTTGCTTTGCTTTGATGTCCTCCAGGTGCTGCATTCCTTGAAAGAAGCCGGTTCCATTTCATTTCTTTCTATTTTCAAGTTGGTATCAAAGCAGGAGGAGAATTCGTAGAGAGGAGCCACCTGCGTTGAAGTGTTGTGACTGTTGGGAGATATCACTGCGTGGAGGCGTCACTGCTATTGTGAAAGGGCTGCGAGAGAGGGGTCTGCACCATTTCCTTTGCTATTTGTAACTGGTGTGGCTGCTCATAAAAATTTCCGGTAAAAATTTACAGTAAAGAAATTTCAAGAGAAGTTTGTTTTTATGAGGTCGTTTTTTCAGTTTTATGAGTTATAATATATTTCGAGAAGAAATGTAATTAAAAGGAGGTGCAGACATGTGTATTTGACACTCACTAAACCCTACCTTGAAGCATTTCCTCCTTCCGTTTCTGTTGGTGAGTGTTTTAAGTTTAGGATTTTATTGATAGAGGAAAGAGTCGTGGAGGAAACCAGAAGGCCGAGAGTGTTGGCCACAGACTAATATAAAATTGCAGAATTTTTGTTGTTTAATTTTATTGACAAAATACTATATGCGTGGTGTTTAAAATGGCAAATGTTTAAATGGAGACTGGGTCCATGGTTGTTGAAAGCGTTGAGAGGGTTTGAGGGATTCCACCCGACTATTCACGTCGCAGTTTGAACAACATTTTTTATCATGTGAAAAACACTTGTTGATAGTATTGCTCGCGGCCTTGACTAAAAATACAGTACGTCTGGCTTGTACATTATTGTTGGAATCTCTCGAGTATGTAGGGAGCAAGAAGTACGTATGCCAAACTATTTGTTCGTCATTTTGTGGCTTTAATGTTGAGAGAATCGCAAAGGATTTCAAGATTTTGCAGAGGTGGAGTAAATGAAGAGATTTACGTTGGCTGAGTTGAGGGAACTGGTGCTTCTTGCGTCCCTGTTGCTTTGTTCGAAATATTTTAATACAGAATGAAACCCAACACTTAAATTTAAAATGAACTCACAATAATCAAGTGATATCAATTCACGGAGTTAGGCATTCTTGGAAGTTGTAACTCTTCGTTAGAGCATTTTGTACATTGTTTGTGATTATTTTTTATTTTTCAAGATAAAGAAGGTGCTAGTTCTGTTCTTATCATTTGCAGTGACTGCAGTATGTCAATGGAAATCACTTCAATATTTGATTGAAAGTCAGTAATGAAGTTTCAAGAGTAATGCGGAAAATCGCACTCAGTTGCCAGCAAAAGAGCGAAGGTTGAGTGAGCGTGAGTAGAGGAGCTTGTATGGTCACTGGCTATCCGTGAGCAGGAAAGAGTCGCGAAGACTGCGTGAAGGGACCGACCCATCATAGCCACGATGAATGTCGATTGAAAGGAAAATCCTGCATCGTAGGTTGGCATCAAATAATGACTGCAGTTTAGAATTGTTGTGAAACCCTGAGAGGCAGAAGAAGCTGTGGGGAGACTAGCGGAAATATAGTGGAAATGATGAAGCGTGGGCCAACAGAGAAACGTTAGAGGGAAGAAGAGTCAAGGAGTTGTGTGCTGAAGATAGTCGCCTATCCACGCAGAGGAAGAGAATTTTGTGTGAAGGAAAGTCACCAGAAAAGGTACTATTGCAAGGTGCAATTGATCATATTCGAGTTAAAGGATGAGTAATGCGTCCCTCGACTTGGCGAGAAATTTTGAAGAAATCTGCATGAGAATTTATTGTTGTTTGAAACTTACAAGAGGAAGCGCCATTGGCATGAGCCTATGTGTTGAGGAGAGACGTGATCGCTGCTATTGTTGAGCCAATTTGTACAGAGAATCGATTGTTGGTGAACTTGACCTCAACTCCTGTGTTGGTGGTGAGAGGAGGCTGAGATCCAAATCTATGCAAAGTAAAGCCGACGTTGCTGCCGCCGTTTCTAGTGAAAGAAAAGTCGTTGCCGCTATTTTTTGGTTTGAATTATTTGTTGGTGCATCCATTGATTTGCATTTACAACAACATTGCGGCTGCCATAATTTGTTTTTTGTATGCGACATCGTATAACTTGAGTGAAGATATTCACCGTGTGTGTAAGCTGTGTGATAGCGTCGTGAGCATTGGTGTGAAGCCGCTGACGTGTAAAGTATTATAGTAGCAGTTGCCAGATTATAGAGAAGTCGTGGAACTGCATATGAGGAACCTGCCCATCTTCCTTGTTTTTATTTTCAAGTTGGTATCAGTGGCCTCCAGATCTCAACTCTTTTTACTATTCTTGATAGCGTTTATGTTTTGAAATACATATTATTATAATATAATGTTGGTATCAATACTAACACACATGATACCCACTCAATACATTTCTTGATTTGCAATTAAGTGACGTGTATTCCTTTAAGCAACCTTTGGAGTGACAGTGCATCCAAAATAAAAGAGCTGTCGTAGCCCCCTCATCGGAAAAATAAACAAGTAGGTCTGTGATCTTTATCTTTTGGTAGACCTGAGTAGATTGCAGAGCGTGTACATGGTTTGACAGGAGCACTCTAATTTATTGCTAAGCCCTACAACAGAATGAAGATGTAGACAAAGTTCTTGTACCTATCGTGGTGCAGACAAAGGCAAGCAGTTTGCTATTAGAGGAAGCACTTGGTCTACTGCATGGAGATGTTATAGGGAAGTGAGGTGTACATGTCCATTCCGTCGGACTCACACAACCTCCAATCTAAGAAAGAGAAGGAAGAAGATAAAAGGAGAATGCACCATGGGTAAGCAAAGGAAAATTAGACAGCTCCGGAGAGAGCTGAAACAAATGAGGAGAAAGAATCAGTATGAAGAGTCATTGTATTTTGCAGATAAGTATGATGTGTTTCTAGTTGCAGATGAAGAACCCATGCTTGAGGATCATAACGCAGTGTTGGACCAGATCAATGAAGACCATGAAGAAATCAATGAAGAATTTGATAAAGTATATAAAATACAGATGCCAAATTTGCCATTCTTCTCAGGTATAAATTACGAACCTTGGGCAACTGAAAATAAAAAATTACTATGGTTAGTAGATTTATTGCATTATGATCATGAAGGTTGTGTCAATTTCTATGATAAGAGAAGAGGTGCAATAACATTACAACTTATTATATTAGCAGTGGATGAAAACATTTTGTGTAGTATTTTGCGTGAATTTGGTGAAATACCTAGAGCAAAAATATTTTGAGATATTCTTGAAATGAAGAAGTGGAGTGAGAATGTTGAAGTTCATGACGACATTGTTGTTGAAAATGATGATAGTGCTGAAAGCTTTGTAACTGAAATAGCGACTGAAAATGGTAGCATTGAAATTGCAATGATTAATGAAGAAAGTGTGTATGATAGTAAAGTCTCATGTCATAGTAAGGAAGTTTCATGTGAAACAATATTTAGTGATGTGGTGAATTTAAATGAGATTGATGATGGATGAACCCCTGTGTGAATCTTTGGTAAATTTAGTCAAATTTGATGAAAACTATTCATGTCATGAAGAGTGGTCAATTCTGATGCATGAGAAACATCTTATTGATGAGCTATTGTTTGGTGAGAAGAAAAGCTCATTTGCATACACAAACCAAGTGAAAGACAATCTGATAGAGCTTGGTAAAAGAGGTTGAAGACATGAAACAACCAGTTGTGATAGCAGTTGAAGCTGAAAATGAAGATTATTATGCGACATCAGAGGCAATGAAGAAAGGCAAAGAAAGGAAAGCTTTCTTAGAAGAGAAAAATGAAAAGAACCAGTATGGTTTTTCCTATGATTATAACAATGATTTTGAGTGTGCAGGTTTACAAGACAACAATTCATTTTCAATAGTGAATGATTATGAAGAAAATATGGAAGAAAATGAAGATATTGATAAAGAAAATATTGAGTCAATTTTTATGGTGTGAAGCCCAGAAGAAATTAAGTATTATTATGAATTGATTTTGCAACAATCCATTGAGCAAGACATTGATGATTGTATCCAAAAAAGGAAGCAACCCACTTATGAGAAGTTGGAGGAATTTGCAAGCATTAAAAACAAACGCTTCCAAGAACTTGCAGAAGTGTCGAGGACAAAGAACAACGGTCAGCCGCCAAGTTCCTAATTGAAGAAGAACAAAGCCAAGAGGACACTGAAGCATAACAGAGTCAAGATGAAACATATTTGGAGCATCAAGTCAAGGAAGAAGCTCCATCTCCATCACTATCTGACAACAAGAAAGTTCAAAATGAAATTGTTAGAGTCAAGTTGTAAGCCTAGCTGAGAATCAGACCAGCAAGCATGTTACTTATGTTAGGCATTTGTTTTGTAGACAATCCATTTCTCCATTAAAGGGGAGACTTATAAATAATGGAGATTAGTTGTGGTGCTTATTTAGGATTTAGTTGAGGTTGGTTCTAACCATCTAAACCGAATATCATACTATATATTGTACTCCTCATTAATTTAATAAAATGCAGAGTTGCTTTGCTTCGATGACCTCCAGGTGCTGCCTCTCAGAGAAGCCGGTTCCATTTCATTTCTTTCTATTTTCAGATCCCATGCTATAAGCATCATAGTCTATACATCCATGCACCCATCCATGCACCCATGTGGATGTATTTGAATTAAGTGGCAAATTTAAATTTGAGCCCTACAGTCAACCACTCAAATTTAACCTGAAAATTTAAAATTCAAAATCCAAACGCTAAGGTTGACCGTATCCCTTTATCCCTTAAGCCTGTTTCAGAAAAAAACACTGTTCAATTCAAAGAGACGCAGAGCGATGGCAGAATATAGAACAGGAACCCAGGACAACGGTAGGAGGATGTAAAAGATGCAGTACATGTTCTCTTTCTCACTTCTGGAAGCAATCTTTGACCCTAATCAAGAGCAATTTCCGTTCCTATAAATTGGTTTTCTGGTCTCTTACTTTCTTTTGATTTGCTTGTGTTGATTGTACATATTATTAAATGATCAAGACTTGTGAATTTTTTTTTTATTCATCTATCATTTTCACAATATATTTGAATTATCTTCTGATAAGTATAATGTAAAATAAGTAATTTTGTATAAAGAAACGAGTTAAAAAAACTAATAAGCCTTCACTTTTTGGTAATATTTAATCTTTAATTGGTATATTGATCTTCAAGAAACTCTCGCGCGAGATTCATCTTTGCTGTCGGATTAAAAATTCCATGTGCGAATGAATGTCACATGTAATTATGAGTGGAAAATGTGGAGGATGTGAATCCTTCTTATTACACGAATTCCACGAATTCCATCAGGATATTAATTCTTCTTATTATACAAAAATTCCATTAGTGAATGGATGTAACATGTAATTATGAGTTACTCTAATCTTGCAGTTTATTTAGTGGTTTTGGAATACAACCATAGATTTGAACAGATGTTTATTAATATTTATTATTTTGAATTGTGGAAATATGTTTATTATTTTGAATTATAAAAAATAAATTCACTAAAAATATAAATACAAATGATCTATTTTTTAAAATTTATGATTAATTTATATTTGTAAATATATTTAAAATTATTTTAATTTTATTATTGATTAAGTATTTTTATAATTTCATAAAATTTAAATACTTAAAGATCCAACGTAAGTTGTCATATATTACCCAATTTACATACATCAATGCCTGGTTTGATTTAGCCTCTCCTTTTTACAAAGTAAAGTATTGGCAGGACTACATTCATCTTTAAATCTATATCTCTGTCCAAAGATTTTTTGGCATTATGTCTCTGGATAGTGTTATCCGCATCGTTGATTTATGGTTAGCCTTCTTTATACAGTGAGATCCACACCACTTGGACTGATTAAACAGGGTCAAGCGTCTGATGATTAGCCACTTGTTTTATCATAAAACCTGCTGAATGATTGAACTCGTATATGTCCCTTCAGTTCTTCTAACCTTATCAAGTGGATACGTGGAGTTGCTAGGTAATTGTGGGCGGGTTATCGGCCTGTAGAGCTCTCCGTCCGGACTCCGGACAAAGGAAATCTTTTCACTCACACTTCCCCGACCTGTTTGACTGGACAATGTTATAAAACCAATTGCATATTTTATTAGACTTATGAAATGCTAGTATAATATAAAATAAAATAACTAATACTATATCTTAGTATTTAAAAATAATAAGTGGATCCTACCAAAAGCATACATACTAATTATGATGAAGTTTATTGTTCCAAATACCACCTAGACGTATTTATCAATAGTTCTTTAAAAAATGAAAATATTAAACTCATTAAATTTAAAAATAATGATAATATCTTTTATATTATTAAAAATAAAATATATAATATGTTTTTTATTATTATTTTATTTTTACATTTTGTAATCATGATTTTTTTTTTGCAAGTTAGAAATTGTATTAGAGCCTCCTAAGGAGTGAGAGTTACAGGTGTCATATTTTTCTGGTGGGAAACCAAAGCTACCACGTGGCCATTAAAGTTCACAGTAACCATGTAAGACTTAAAAAACTGAAGTGATCTTGAAATGTACAAAACTAGTTCTAACTATCCATACCAAGATGCAAACATTGATACGAGCTAAATCTGCAAAATCTTAGGACTGAGATGCCGCACAGGGCAGAGAACTTGTAAATTAAACTATCTAGATGCATGAACCTAAAGGAAACCTGAGCGAAAAGAGGCCATCCTGAGCTGGGGTCGAGTCGTTGCTTGTGCCTTTGGTCTTGCACGGTTTCCTTGCTTGGCGCACCTGTGTTCAAAATAACTTGCCTGAGATCCTGTAGCAGAGTCGTCATGTGTTCCTCACGATGTGTCCTTTCTGCTTCTATGTGCTGCATTGCAGTGATGGCGCCCATGACATCCTACATTGCTCGCTTGATGATGTCTAGAGAGTCCGTGATAGCTTCCTTCCCAACGCAGCGGGTGCAAACAGGAGGTGGCGAAGGTGGTGGAGGTAAATTCGAGGAGGAGGTGGGGGATTCGGGAGAGGGAATGGGAGAGGACGAAGAAGTGAAAGGGACAGACAGAGCGGAGGGGGAGGCAGAGACAGAGGCTGGCGGCGGGGTGACGAGCTGAGTTTTGGCATGAAGCCCAGGGAGTTACCCTGGTTGTCGAACCATTCGACTTGACAGGCGTAGGGAGAAGACAAAGGAGGCAGACCTAGAGAAGTGGCTCGGTCGGGAGAAAGGTCTCGGAGAAGAGACGAGGAGAAGCTGGGGGATGCTTTCGGGTGGAGGCACGTGCAAGGTCTGGAGACAAGCTTGGAAGAGCTTGCCTGCCTCCTCCTCGCGCACCTCTCCCTCTTGCAGTGTACCAGGCTTTCCCCCGTTTCGTCTTTCCGCGAATGCACGACATGAGGAAGATCACCTGAGACACAGGAATGAAAACTGGACTAATGTTATGCAAGGGGCTGGAAGCGGACCAAAGCCAAGAGCCACCGTCGATCGGGAGAGGAGAGTAGGGCTCTGAGAGTCGAGAGCGCCAAGAAAGATCGACCCAGAGACAGAAAACTAAACCAATTGCCGGAGGAGGGCAGGACTCGGGAGGCCAAGGGCTCGAATGAGCCATGGCGTTCCCCATTGCTGACATTAATTCGCTGAACTCGACAGGACGATGGGATTGGGTCTTCGACCAACCCATGGCTATTAATTCTCCTACGAACTGGAGCGCCATGCCATTAAACTGAATCGAAATCAAATGAACGCAGAGTTGCTGAGGTTGTTGTATTAAAGGCATGGAGTAATGGTGGAGGTGGGTGCGGTGTGCGCTGGCTCGAGGTGGCGAGAGACGTGGCCAAGTGGCTGCATGTCTGGCCATCCATCCGTCATCTCTGATGTCACCCCATCCGGGGGTTGGTCCTTGTTGTGTGCCATGTTTCTGCAAGCAATCACTATGGGGTGAGTAGAGGAAGAGGTTGGAGAACAGAAAAAGTCTCCTTGTAGATCTACCCTAAAATTTGCCAACATGTCTGCTACTTGATTTTCTTTTCTTCGGACGTGGGATGGGCGAATAACCCACTTAGGTTGAAGGATTGACTTTATTCTTATCAACCTGTTCAAGAGTCTCCAGCTTGGGGAGATCTTTTCCGGATCTGCTCCATTTAGGAGATGAGTGAGGAGGTTGATGATTATCTGTGAGTCCCCTTCTGCTATAAGGAGATTTAACCCTTGCTCTTTGGCCGCTTGTAGACCTTTGAGCAATCCCCAAATTTCCACTGCATTGTTGGTGTTATGGCCCAAGTTCACCGCTGAGAGGTGGATGATCTCCCCTTTATTGTTGCGTATGGCTGCTCCATATCCAACCGGTCCTGGATTTTCCTTGGAGGCTCCATCGAAATTGATTTTTTGATACCCAACTTGCGGAGCCTCCCAATGGGAGGGGCTGATCTTCGAGGTGCGCTACCTGGGAGAGGGGCTGAAAGAGAGGGGGAGAGATGGAGTTGCCAAGCCTCGAGGATGATGAGCTCATTAGCCGGGCAGATCTAGTCTTGGTCCGTGCAAGGGTGCAAGTTGATTGTTTCCTTTATATTGGAGTGGATTTTAGCCCAGACGTCTTGCCAGCTCAAGGAGGAGGATTTGAATATTTTGCTATTCCGCTCTTTCCAAATCTGCCAAAGAATAAAGCCCGGTAGAAGCTGCTAAATTCTGTTCAAGATGGGAGATTGGAAAATTGAATCTCGCCATTCCTCCATTGTTTCCCTGATACCGAGACGATTCTTGTTCGAGCTTCTCATGATGCTGGCGCATTGGTCCCAAAGGTGCGAGCTGTAGGAGCAAAGATTGAGAAGGTGGTTATGAGTCTCTCCATCGTTACAACAAAGGTGACACCAGGAGGGGCCTATAAAGCCTCTTTTCATTAGATTGTCCCAGGTGAGGACACTATGGTTCACCGCTAACCAGAGGAAGGTGATGATTTTTGGCGATAGCTTTGCACCCCAGATTTTGTTCCAAATTGCTTCTTTTGGGAGGGAGTTATGTCCTGTGATGAAAAAATAAGCTTCTTGGAGGTTGTAGGTGCCAGCGTTGGAGTGTCCCCACCTTAGAATGTGCTCCCCGTCTTGGCTGAAGACTCTCCTAGAATTGAGTTGATCGAGAAGTGGCTGGATATTTCTCTCGAGAGGGATATCCAGCTCTTCATGGGTTTTTTTCCAACTGTGCCAGGTGTCTTTATTGTCTCTTCCGGAATCAAAAAGTTGGCAACCTTTTGGAGACCTGTGCCTATTGTGAAGGGAATGAAAGTACGCAGATTGGGATCCTTGTCCAGGGTCGAAAGCTGTTGCCAGGAGTCGCTTCAGAATAGGGTTGAGGTCCCACCTTGCCGGTCCCAGAAAGCGTGATCTGTTATCAACCCCTTGTTATTCCCTACTGCATTCCAGATGAGAGATCCAGGGCACTGACCATTCCATTTGATTAGATCTTTTTCTGGAATGGAAGAAGTGTACTTTTTCCTCCAGAGATGTGCCCAAAGGTCTTGAGGTCTCTTTAACCATCTCCACCAGGTTTTTGCACTAAGTACTTTATTGAGGATGGATGGATCTCTGAGACCGAGTCCCCCTGCATACTTTGGTCTGCACGTTTTCTGCCAACTGACTAGAGTCAATTTGCGCCCCTCTTTGGATCCCTGCCAAAGGAAGTTCCTTTGAATATTTCTTAAAGTGTTGAGGAAAAATCTTGGGGCTGCAAGCGCCGAGAAAACATAGATCAGGAGGGCTTGAAGGACAGACTTAAGGAGGACGAGGCGATCAGGCAGATTGCGGGAGCAGAAGGTCCAAGAGGCTAGTTTTTTCTAGAAGTTGGAAAGCAGATCTTCCCAGGAAGTGTTTCTTAGTGGATTATCAATAAGGGGGAGGCCAAGATAATACTTGGAGGGAAGGACGCTTCGGGTGAACCCCAAGAGTTGCGTAATGTGATGTTGGATCTGGATAGGCGTGTTGAAGAAGAATATTTGGGATTTAGAGAGGTTTACTTCCATGCCTGAAGCATCACAGAAAAGGTTGATCACGGTACGAATTCAGAGAGCTTCATGAACTGTGGGGATGCCCATTAAGAGAATGTCATCCACGAATTGATTGTGCGAAATGGGCGAAGAGATTCCATAGGGGGTTGAGTCCTGAGAGGGAGCGATCAGTGATGGCTGCTTTAATGGCCCGACTCAACCCTTTCTCCATTAAGATGAAGAGAAAGGGTGAAAGTGGATGCCCTTGTCTTATTCCTCTGGAGGGAGAGAAAGGCTTGGAAGGGACGCCATTGATTAATATAGAGAACATGGCTAAGGAGGTGAGATTGGCGATCCAGGAGACCCAAGAAGAAAGCCAAAGGCTAGAAGGGTTGATTCCAAGTAATTCCAACTATGTTTATCAAAAGCTTTGGAAAGATCCAGTTTTAGAAGCATACCGGGAGACTTGGTCGCATGAAGCAAGTGAATTACTTCGTGAGCCAAAATGGTGTTGTCCAGGATCTGTCTGCCTTCCACGTACCGTGATTGTTCCGGAGAGATAATGAACGATAGGATAGGTTTAAGATGTTTGGCTATGACCTTCGTGATAAGCTTGTAGATCACATTGCAAAGTGCAATGCGTTGGAAGTGAGTTGGGGAGGTAACATTGTTCTCTTTTGGAATGAGAGTGATGAAGGTGGCGTTGAGTGCCTGTAAGACCTGCCTCGATTTTATGGAATCCTCTATAATTTCCCAGACTTCTTCTCGGATGATGTCCCAACAATGATGGAAGAAGTCCGAAGTGAACCCGTTGGGCCCAGGGCCTTTGCTTGTTGGAGTATCCCTGAGGGCTTGATCCACTTCTTCTTGGGTAATAGGATGCATCAAGGCCTCGTTCTGTTCATTGGTGACCTCCTTTGGAATATGCTTGAGGATTGAGTCGATAACTCTAGTGCGATCTATAGGGGGTTCTGTAAGAAGGTTCTTGTAGTAAGAAAATAGTTCTTTTTCTATGTCTGAGTGCTTTTGGATTTCCAGGCCTTGGTCCAAGACTAGGTGAGTGATGTGATTAGTATGACGACATTGGAGCATGAATCTCTGGAAAAATTTGGTGTTTCTTTCTCCCTCTTTGAGCCATTGGATTCGGATTTTTGTCTCCAAAGAGTTTCTTCCTGCACCAATCTTTCAACCATCTAAATGTTGTAGGGATTCCTGCTCCTTTAGAGAATCGATGAGGCCTTGTGTTCGGATCTGCTGTTGGAGGTCTTGAATCTGTTGGTAGAGGATTTCCCGAGCGTGGAAATTGATGCCAAATGTGGTTTTATTCCATGCCTTTAAATGCTGCTTGAGGTTTTTTAGCTTATGTTGAAGTTTGTACATAATAGTGCCTGTAGTGATCGCTGCTTCTTTCCACCAGAGTTTCATGTTGGCTTGAAAGTCTGGGTGTGTCAGCGAAAAGTTTTCAAAGCGAAAGGGTTTCCTGCTTGGGGTGCCACTGATACTTATCGAAAGGAGTATCGGCCAATGATCAGATCCTGGAGTGTCGATCACAGTGGAATTCCAAGCGAGGCCATCCAACATGAAGGGTTCTGAGATTAAGAAGCGGTCTAACCTACAAGAGACATTTTGTGTCCTCGAGCGTTGATTGGACCAGGTGAAGGGTCCACTGTCTGTTTCTACGTCAATGAGATTGAACAGACCAATGATTCGGTGGAACTGCTCATTGTCATTTCCTAATCTTCTCGTGCCCCCCTTCTTTTCCTCCAGATCGATTATCATATTGAAGTCACCCCCAACAATCTATCGTTGATTGTCGATATGATTGGAAATCCATTCCAAATGATGGAGGAAGGCGTCCTTGTCTCTTGGGGTTGCAGGGCCGTAGACATTTGTGGTAAATCCTGACTTGTTCAAGCCTATGAGTCAGAAGGAGGTAGTGATGGTCTAGTTGGAGGTGAAGAATCCCTCCATCAGTACCGTGGCAGGGTTCCAGAGTACGACCAAACCTCTTGCTGCACCTTTTGTGTTGAATTCCACTAAATTAGCTTGCTTCCAACATTTTTGAAGAATTTGAGAAGCTTCCTCTCTCGCGCATTTAGTTTCTTGCAAGAGAAGAATGTCTGGTTGTTCCTTCATTAACCTTTCCCGAAGAAGGCCTTGCTTTCTTTGTGCATTGAGACCCCTTATATTCCAGGATAGCATCTTCATGAGGATGACAAGGGTTGGGGGGGAGGAAAGCTATCTGAGATCAGGTGGATCTGGCTCGAGTTCATTAGGAAATTGCCCACATATTGAATCAGTTGATGTTTTGGTTTTTTGCCCCTTTTTATCTCTTCTTTTGTGGGTTTGCACTATTCTTTCGAGCTTCCTTTTTGTATTCCTAGATTTGGATTGGCTCGAGTTGATCCTCCTGCTGTAGAGTTGAGGAAGACCTTATGGACTTTGCGTAGTTGATCCAGAGGTATAATGTAGAGCTGTTATTTTCGGTAGGCCTGTTCCAGGTGTACCAAGTCTATTCCTGTCAGTTCCTGATCTTCCAGATCTATGTTCATGTCTCCCATTTTCGGTTCGAGATTTGCTGGAAGGGAGGTCTTTGAGCTTGTGGATTTGAGTGGATCCAGGGGTTGGTGGGATAGGATTTGGAGAACCTTGGACTTGCACAAGGACTGAGGGATTTGACAGAGGGTCGGAAGGAATGGTGGGGTTTTCTGATGGGGTCTGAAGGGTTTCGAAAGAGTTGTTGGTTGAGGGTCCAGCTGGGGCTTGTGGAGGTGTTTTCTTGGCCGGATGGCTGCGGCGTCTCGTGACCTGGGTGAAACCATCCTTGGTTTTGTCAGGATCCTTGGGATTTGACTTTCTAGGGTTATTTAGGGGGCAGTCTCGGAATAGATGGCCATGTTCATGGCATTTTTTGCAACGTAAGGGGATGTGCTCGTAATCCAGGGTTTGGGACTGTAGATATTAAGGTAAACACATATTTGAGCATAAGAAGTGTACCTTCGTTGTTTTGTTGCCTCCGAAGCTTTGACATAGATGCCTATCGTGTTGTCGATGCCTGCAAGCATTTCTTCCAGCCAAAACTCTTGAGGTAGCGAGTACAAACAGAGCCAGATTGGTGCATGCATGAAATCCTCCTTCTATGGGCTGAACTTTTTCGTCCAAAAGCGAAGGAAAAGACCTGTTGAGTTGTAAAAGTATGGTCTTCCTTCAAAGATTCGGTTTTTGTCCTCCAGGTTGTGCAGGATGATAGTGAAGAAGCCTTTTGATCCAAGTTGGAGGTTGTAATGACCCTTGGGATTCCACCAGTGTTGAATCCATTTAACAAAACCTTTTCTGATGGCCATAATCCCAGGGATTTTCCTATTAGGGAGAAATCTTTCATGTATTGTTTTTGGTCTTCTATCCTTGGCGAGTTGATCATGTATTTGGGTGCTACAGGGGCTTGAGGAATGCATTTGTCTGGTTCCCAGGAGCGAGCCGCTTTTGGATGGCTTGATTTGTTAATATTATGGTAGCTGTGGGAGGTATTTACCTCTACGCGTGAACCTGACGAGAATAGAAGACTCCGGGAAGCAAGAGAAACCCTAATGAATTGGCTAATAACCCTAGAAGCCTTGTCAGCTCATGAAGATAATTTATATTAGGTTATTAGCCTCCAAGAGAAGAAGTCGACCAAAAATAATAATAATATACTGAACAGACACTTAACCAGAAGGAGAAGTCGGCTCGAGCATAACTGGCAGGTCTACTATAAATACAGGGCGCCAGTTCTCATTTGATACATCTCAACAGTTGCAGAGAAAGCCAAATCTACGCAGGCAGTTGCAGTTTTGGTGCGCAAGTTTCTGGGAGAGCTGGGAAAGTGGTGCGCTAGGCTTGGATATCTCTTGGCTAGGGTTTGGGACTATCTGATCAGTTTCTTGTGTTGCGCCATCCTTGGGGAGAGATGCGTTGTCCTTTGTTTGGCTATCTAGCCTAGGGTTTGCTTCCGAAGGAATTCTCAGTCAAGGTTAAGGTGCTCGGAGGGAGGCTTCGGCCTGTGGTTGGGTGATGAGGGTATCGTCAATGGTAAAACGAGCACACCATCTTCTATATTCTAACAAGTTATGGGCCCACACCTCTTCAGTCAGCCTAAAACGTTGGAAGGAAACATAGCCACTAGATATTGAGCTCGTTGAGGAACTGCCGCTAGGGTTACTAGCAGGAGTAGCTTCCAAAAGCACTGCAGCTAGGGTTACTAGCAGAAGCAGTTGTAGAAACCCTAAACCTCTTGTTGAGGCACCTTAAGTGAATGGATTGACCTATTCTCTGGATATACCAGTGTGCCCTAGCCCAGCGCATCTCTTGGAACTCTCAGAAGACCAAGACGTGAAGTTTGGATTTCTGGTCAAATCTAGGGTTTGACCAAGTCAAGTAAGCCATGACGAACTCTATGAAGTCTGAGAACAAGCTAGATGGAGCCTCTAACTTCAGAGCATGGAAGACAAGGATTGACCTCATCCTTGCTAAGAATAAAGTGTTGGATATTGTGAAAGGAAAGATCGTGAAGCCAGAGTTTAAAGAAGGAGAAGAGAAGGAACCGCAGGACGTTGCAGCTATGGAGAAGCTCAAAGATGTTGACATCAATGCCATGAGTATCATAGTGGATTCCATAAAAGACCACTCTATACCCTACATCTCCCATCTTGACTCATCGAAGAAGATGTACGATGCCCTAACAAATCTCTTCTCAGTCAGAAACATTGGACAAGTTATGAGTTTGAAGAATGAACTCCGCGACATGAAGATCAATGATGACGACAGCATAACATCATACTTTGTAAGGATCTCCCAGTTAAAAGATCAACTACAAGCTATTGAAGAGATCACTTCAGAGAAGGAATTGGTGAACATAGTACTCAATGGTCTTCCCAAGACATGGGATGCATTTGCTGCAAGCATGAACACAAGGAAGGAGTACCCGACATTTGAAGAACTTTGGACTTGCTGTGCTCAAGAAGAATCAAGGATCAATGCAAAAGAGAGACCCCAAAAGAAGTACGATGATCAAGCCTTCACAGCAAGATTCAAGAACTTCAGAAACAAAAGGAAGTTTGGTTCAAGGAGGAAGCCAAATGAAGAGAAAGACATTTCAAAAATACAATGTTTCAACTGTCAAAAGTACGATCACTACAGGAATCAGTGTCTCGAGCTAAAGAAAAGGAAGAAGAAACACGAAGCATCAATTGTCGAAGAAAAGGAACCTACAAAGAAGACTAAGCAGGATGGAAGAGACTTCTTCTACTAAAAGGTCACAACAGTCTTCTTATTTTCTTGTACATATCTTGCTTGCATCGTCTCTGTACATATCTTGTATATCTATATCTTAATGTGTTCCAAGAAGAACTATACCTATGGAAGAACAACAAGATAAGAAGAATATCATTAGATAATACACATGAAAGGATAAAATACAAATCATGTGGAAGCTACTGCAAGATAAGCCGAATCAATCATGAAGAGACTTAGAAGTCAGACATCAAGAGAAATTGGAGAAAGACTTATGACGACAACTAAGACGGAAGCGTGGACTTTGTCAGACAGAAGAGCCAATTATATATTGTAGAAGACAATAAGGATGCAGATGGAAGCGTGGACTCTGTTATATAAAGCAAGGATTAGGAGGGAGCTAATCCTATGATCCATTGAAGATGATGAAATGTATATATCCATGGTAGCAACAATAAAAAGACAGTACGTGTTCAGCTCAACCGCAGAAGAAGATGTTTTCGAAGAGAAGCCTTAAAAGTATTCTTGGTTGTCCATCCAGATCCATGATCCTATGATGAAAAGAAGAAGTGGAATCACTAGAACATGGAATCTCCATGAATCCAAGAGATAATGAAAAACATGAAGATTCCAAGAAAGAAAGAAAAGGCAGAACAACTAGTCATTACATCAATAATCACAAAGATTACCAAGCTTGATATGAAAGCAATCAAGCAAAAGAACTGAAATTCGTGATGAAGAACAGTGTATGGAAAACTTACGAAAGCATTGCAAGATCTAGGACCATAGGTTCTCCCAGATGGAGGGAGAAGACTATGATGATTACTTGTTCCAGTACACCAGACATATCACTGCATGAGTCATTATATCATCTGCAACATCCATGATTTGGAATTCTACATCAGACGAATGCAAAGAATGCTCTCCAGAGAAATTGAATAAAGAGCGTATGAAGAGCAATCTCAAAACTTTGAGGCATACTAGAAAGAGACTCCTGTATGCAGATAAGAAGAAGACAACTTGGTGGAGAACCTCCAGTGCACAACATAAGCGTGGTGAAGATTTCCTATAACATCAATATGACTATTCAGAAGATCAGATCTCATGATGACAAAAGAAGTACCACATGAATATGTTCTAGTTCTCCAACTATGATATACTCTATTGTTCAGATCTACATGAAGCCTTCACTGTGTTCCAGAGTACAGTACAAGCATTACATTATCCATGATAAAGTCCAAAAGGGAGAAAATGATTTCTCAAATACATATCTCCACAGATGAGCAGATAAGCATACATTTCGGTAAAGCCTCTATTCAAGATGAAAGAACTTGCATACTCAAGCTAGAGCTCGTGAAAATAACTCTCTTAGGGAAGACTCTCCAAGCTAGAGGAAGGTACGCAAACATTTATTTTTGTAATTGAAATAACTCTTCAGTTAGGAGGGAGCATTGAAAATATTATTTATCTTTGTAATTGAAAAATAGTCCAGATTGGACAAATGCTTTCCTGTTCGGAAAGTGGATTGAGATTTCTGACGGACAGTGACTTCCCATTGTAGTTAACATGGGAGGCAGATTGATTGCTGATGTATCATAGACAACGACTTCCCATTATGGGGAGTGGTCTAGGACAGTGATTCTTCTTGGTAGTCACTCTGAGTAGTGGTCAAGTAGAATGGTCCGCCTCGTCGGGCAGTCATTCTTTCGAAGTTCACAATTGTGAGCAGTTTCAAAGAATCGTCCGTTTTGGAGGTTGATGCAGGACATACATTCCTCGAGAGCAAACTCATTCTCTCCAGGTTACACTTTGTTTAGTGTCGGAGGAATGGCCCAGGGTGGGGAATGGTCCGGACAGTTATTCCTCGAGGGCATACTCAT